>PVJC01020380.1:0-11504 GCA_004026665.1 Murina feae
CCCTCTGACCGGCCCAACACCTTAGCCCAGGGTACTGCAACCACACAAGCAGCAGACATGTGAGCATCCCACCCATGTCTAAGGAAGAGCAGCTGTGTAAGCAATCTCCTCTACAAGCCAGAGTAGACACCACTGCTGTGAACAGCACCCATCAGAGGAGCCGCTGCCAACTGAGGAGCAGCAACTACCATGACCACTTGAGGAGCAACTGCAGCCCTAGGAACCACTGCCAGCCAAGGAGTATCCCCTGCAGGACTCGACATCTAGATCAGTCGGTGAGATAAAAAATAGGTAGACATAGAAACCCCAAAAAGAAAGAAAAGAAGGAATCACCAGAAAAGCAGCTAAATGAAACAGAGATATGCAATATGTCAGAAAAAGAATTCAGAATAAGGGTCCTACAGTTCACAAAGCTGATGGAGGAAAAAATTAACAACTTATGTAAGAATCAAGAAGAAAGGGATGAAAAAAATCAATAACTTATGTAAGAATAAAGAAGAAATGAAGAGGATATAGCTGCAATATAAAACACCATGGAAAGTTTCAACAGTAGACTAGGAGAAGTGGAGGACCGAATTAGCGAATTAGAAGACAGGAAAGCAAAACACACCCAAACTGAACTGCAATTGGAGAAAAAAATTAAAAGACAGGAGGAGAGCCTAAAGTAGCTACGGGACAACATGAAATGAAGCAATATATGAATAATAGGTTGCCAGAACAACAAGAACAGGAACAAGGGTTAGAAAAGCTATTTGAAGAAATAATGTCAGAAAACTTCCCTGAGGTGGGAAAGAAAAAAGTCACACAAGCATAGAGAGTCCCAAACAAGATGAACCAGAAAAGACCCACAGGAAGACACATCATAATTACCATGGCAAATGTTTAGGACAAAGAGAGAATCTTAAAGGCTGCAAGACAGAGACAGAAAGTTACACACAAGGGATCTCCCATTAGATTATCCAGTGATTTCTCAACAGAAACACATCAGGCCAGAAAAGAATGGATGGAAATTTACAAAGTGATGTAAAACAAGGGACAAAATCCAAGAATACTCTATGCAGCAAGGCTATCATTCAAAATTTAAGGAGAAATAAGAAGCTTCACAGAAAAAAAAAAAAGGCTAAGGTAGTTTATCACAACCAATCCAGCAATGCAAGAAATGCCAAAAGGACTGGTATAAAAAGATGAAATAAAAAGCTAAGAAAGAAAACAGACACAAAAAATAAAAATGTCTATAAACAAGTACCTTTCAATAATAACTTCAAACGTGAATGGACTAAATGCTCCAATCAAAAGACATTGAGTGGCTGAATGAATAAAAATACATGACCCATATATTTGCTGTCTACAAGAGACCCACCTCAAAATAAGGGACTCAAACATACTGAAAGTGAAGGGATAGAAAAATATATTTCAGGCAAATGGAAAGGAATAAAAAGGTGGGGTAGCAATACTTACATCAGACAAAATAGACCTCAAAGTGAAGGCCATAACAAGAGATAAGGAAGGCCACTTTATAATACTAAAGGGATTGATAAAACAAGAGGCTATAACCCTAATAAACATATGCACTCAATGCAGGAGCACGAAATACATTAAAAAAAAACTCTTAGAAGATATCTAGGGAGAGATCAACAACAATACAATCATAGAAGGGGATTTTAATACAACACTGATATCACTGGATAAATCCTCTAAACAAAAAATCAGCAAAGAAACAGCAATCCTAAATGATTCACTAGATCAGATGGACTTAATTGACATCTTCAGAACATTTCACCCCAAAGCCGCAAAATATACATTCTTTTCAAGTGCACATGGGAAATTTTCAAAAATAGACAACATATTGTGTCACAAGCAAAGTCTCCCCAAATTCAAGAAGACTGAAATCATACCAAGCATCTTATTAGACCACAATGGCATAATATTAGAAATAAAGTACAATAAAAACAATCTAAAACACTGAAACACTTGGAAGCTGAATAACATGTTATTAAATACCAGGGGCCTGGTGCATGAAATTCGTGCACTAAGGGGTCGTCCTCAGCCCAGCCTGCCCCCTCTCACATATTGGGAGACCACAGGGGCTGTCCTACTGACAGCTTAGGCCTGCTCCCAGCTCGCCTTGGAGAGTGGGCCTAGCCCGCTGTCTGGCCTCCCTTTGTGGGAGGCGAACAGGCTAATCAGGGGAAGCCACCAGCCCCATCACCCCACTGCTGCAGCCACTGCTAGTCACCGCAGCCACCAAGGTATTTTCATCAACACAGATTCTAGTCCCTTCACCATAAAAAAATGACAACATTCCTTAGGCATTTTCAACATGTGTCCTTCATAGAAAATGACATTTCTTTCTTTCTTTTTTTTAATCCTCACTTGAGAATATGTTTCCATTGTTTTTTAGAGAATGTGGAAGAGAAGGGAAAAACAGAGAGAAACATCAAAGTGAGAGGAACACTTTGATTGGGTGCCTCCTGCATGAGCCGTGACCTGGTCTGCGGCTAGGGAGGAACTTGCCACCTAGGTACATGTCCTTGGTCAAAATTGAACCCAGACCCTGCAGTCAGCAGGCTGAGGCATTATGCACTGAGCCAAACTGGCTAGGGCAGGATATGACATTTCTTAGCCTTCCAGCAGTGGACCTTCATTTTTTTTTTCCTCCAGGAATGTGGTGGGAAATCCTTAGATGGCCTTTTTGGATTCTTATTACTCAAGTTACTAAGAATATTACTAGTGGCATACAGGGAGCCTAGCCAATGAGTGGTCAGAAAAGCTCTTTCCTCTGTAGTTCACTCTGATCACCAGCTCTACTCCTGCCCCTCCAATCCTAGCTCCATCCCTGCCTGGGCCTGTAACCTCTGGCCAAGGATGCAAGCCTGAGCAAGGGGACTCTCAGAGCCCTGGGATCACTGGCTCTGTCCCTGCCCAGGCCTGCAGTCTCTGCCTGAGGCTGCAGGCCTGGGGAGAAGGCCCCCAAACCTCTCCAATTGCTGGCTTCACAGAGCCCAGGCCTCTGCAATCACCAGACCTGATCTTGCCCCCTGCCATTGCCTGCTCTGCCCTTGCCCCACTGGTAGCCTGTGGCCATGGTTGCAGGCCTGGGCAGAGGACCCCCAGGACCTGCCAATTGTGGGCTCCACCCTTACCCCACTATAGCCTCTGGCCAAGGCTACATGCTGGCCAGAGGACGCTTAAACCTCTGCTTTTCAGGCTCCACCCATGTCCAGACCCTGGTGATTGCAGGCTCCGCTGCTACCCCTCTGATCACTGGCTCTGCAGAGCCCAGGCCACTGCTATCTCCGGCCTTGCCCCTGCCCAGGCCTTAAGCCTCTGGCCCAGGCTTTATGCCTGGGTAGGGCACCCTCATACTCCTCCAATTACCAGCTCCATCCCTGCCCCCTCCCATTACTGGCTCTGTCCTTGCCCATGCCTGAGGCCTCTGGCAAAAGCCTCTGGCCTGGGAAAGGGACCCCCAGCCCCCTCTGATCCCCTGTTCTGCCCCTTGGGCCCCCTGCCTCCCCCACCACCTGCCTGTCCAAGAGGCCTGACCACTTCAGTGGTGAGGGTGTGCTGGACTGGGCACCACCATCTTGTGGCCATGGAGGTGGCCATATTTATGACAGAGTGATGCCTGATTTGCATATTACTCTTTTATTAGATAAGATTGATTGGGTTAACAATGAAATCAAAGAAGAAATTTTAAAAATCTGGGACACTAATGACAATGAATGCACAACAATCCAAACCCATGAGACACAATGAAAGCAGTCCTGAGAAAGAAGTTCATAGCTCTACAGGCATACCTCAAAAAACTAGAAAAAATGGTAATGAATCATCTAATTCTACAACTAAAAAATAATTAGAAAGAGAGCAACAAGAAAACCCCAAAGTGAACAGAAGGAAGGCGATAATAAAGATTAGAGCAGAAATAAATGACATAGAGACCAAAAAACAATAAAAAAGATCAATGAAACCAAGAGCTTGTTCTTTGAAAGGATAAACAAGATTGATAAACCTCTAGCCAAGCTCTCCAACAAAACAAAGAGAAAGAACCCAAATAAACAAAATCAGAAATGATAGAGGTGAAATAACAACAGACACCACAGAAATACAAAGAATTGTCAAAAAATACTATGAACAACTCTACTTCATCAAACTAGACAACCGGGGATATAGGGACATATTCCTAGAAAAGTACAATCTTCCAAAACTCAATTAGGAGGAATCTAAAAATCTCAATAGGTCAATAACTGTGGAAGAAATTGAAGCATTAATCAAAAAGCTCCCAGCAAACAAAGCCCAGAGACAGATGGCTTCACAGGGGAGTTTTACCAAACATTCAAGGAAGACCTAAAACCTATCCTCCTCAGACTATTCCAAAAAATTCAAGAGGAAGGAACACTTCCAAGCTCATTCTATGAAGCCAGAATTACCCTAATACCAAAACCAGATAAAAAGACAACACAATGAAAGTGAATTACAGGCCAATATCCCTCATGAACATTGATGTCAACATCCTCAACAAAACCTTAGCAAATCTGATCCAGTAGTACCTCAGAAAGATCATAAACCATGACCAAGTAGGATTTATCCCAAGGATGCAAGGATAGTACAATTTCTGCAAATCAATAATTTTGATACATCATATAAACAAATTGAGAGAAAAAACACATAGTCATATCAATTGATGCAGATAAAACATTTGACAAAATCCAACACTCATTTTTTTAGTATACAATGTTTTTTATTTTTCAGAAGAACAAAGTTTATTAATATTTGTGACTAATAGTTTTCAGATGTCCTACTTGTACAATGATATATGAACAAATTAAATGATGATCATAATTGAAGGGCACATGACATGAAAAATTCAAAAGTATTTTTAATTAAAGATAATTTTCTTGGATTCTAAAAAGATTTTTAAATTATTGATTATATTTGATACATCATTGAGACAATCTACACAAAAAGATGATTCCCAATTGAGTTATTTTCTTTTTTGATGTTTTTTAAATTATTATTGCTTAAAATATTACAAAGAGTAGTACATATATCTCTTTTTTTTCCCCCTTGACCTTCCTCTGGCCTTCCCTATCCCCCAGTATTTTGTGTCCATTGGTTATGCTTATATGGATGCATAAATGTCCTTTGGTTAATCTTTTTCCCCTCCCCCACAACCCTCCACGGCCTTCCTGCTGTAGTTTGACAGTCTGTTTGATGTTGCTTTGCTTCTGTATCTATTTTTGTTTATCATTTTATAATGATCTTTATTATGCATAAATAAGTGATGTCATGTGGTATTTTTCTTTCATTGATTGGCTTATTTCACTTAGCATAATGCTTTCCAGTTCCATCCATGCTGTTGCAAATGGTAAGAATTCCTTCTTTTTTACAGCAGCATCCAATACTCATTTTTGATAAACACTCTCAGCAAGGTGGAAATAGAAGGATCATACCTCAACATAATAAAAGCCATATATGACAAACCCACAGCCAACATCATACTCAATGGGCAAAAACTAAAAGCATTTTCCTTAAGAACAGGAACAAGACAAGGATGCCCACTCTCACCACTCCTGTTCGACATAGTACTGGAAGTATTAGCCATTGTGATTAGACAAAAGGAAAAATAAAAGGCATAAAAATTAGAAAAGAAGAAGTAAAACTGTCCTTATTCGCAAATGGCATGATATTGGACATAAAAAACCCTAAAGACTCCATCAAAAAACTATTAGACTTAATAAATGAATTGGGCAATGTAGCAGTATACAAAATTAACATCAAGAAATCTATGGCATTTCTATACACCAATAGTGAACTTACAGAAAGAAACCTGATTTACCATCACACCAAAAAAATTAAGATACCTAAGAATAAACTTAACTAAAGAGGTAAAAGACCTCTACTCAGAAAACTACAATACATTGAAAAAAGAGATAGAGGAAGACATAAACAGATGGAAGAACATACCATGTTCATTGATTAGTAGAATCAACATCATTAAAATGTCCATACTACCCAAAGCAATCTATAAATTCAATGTACTCCTCATTAAAATACCAACAGCATATATCACAGACCTAGAACAAACTCTCCAAAAATTCATCTGGAATAAAAAATGACCCCAAAAAGCTGCAGAGATCCTGAGAAAGAAGAACACAGTAGGTGGGATCTCAATACCAGATATCAAGCTATATTACAAAGCCACTGCTCTCAAAACTGCTTGCTACTGGTCCAAGAACAGACATATAGATCAATGGAATAGAATAGAGATCCAGAAATCGACCCAAACCAATATGCTCAATTAATATTTGACAAAAGAGGCATGTACATAAAATGGAGTCAAGACAGTCTCTTTAATAAATGGTGTTGGGAAAATTAAACACATATATTGAAAAAATAAAACTAGACCACCAATTTACACCATACACAAAAATAAACTCAAAATGGATAAAGGGCTTAAATGTAAGATGAGAAACATAAAAAATATTAGAGGAATCCATAGGCAACAAAATTTCAAATGTATGCCGAAGTAATATCTTCACCAATATAGCTCCTAGGGTATTGGAAACTAAAGAGAAAATAAACAAATGGGACTACATTGAAATAAAAATCTTCTGCACAGCAAAAAATACCATCAACAAAACAACAAGAAAGCCCACTGCATGGGTGAGCATATTTGGCAATGTTATCATCGATAAGGGTTTAATCTCCAACATATAGGGAACTCATACAACTTAACAAAAAGAAGATGAACAATCCAATACAAAATGTTCAAAGCACCTAAATAGACACTTTTCAAAAGAGGACATTCAGAAAGCCAAAAGACATATGAAAACATGCTCAAAGTCACTAATCATCCAATTAGATGCAAATCGAAACAACAATGAGGTACCATTTCACACCTACCAGAATTGCTATCATCAACAAATCAACAAATAACACGTGCTGGAGAGGATGTGAAGAAAAAGGAACACTCATGCACTGCTGGTGGGAATGCAAACTGGTGCAGCCACTATGGAAGACAGTATGGAGTTTCCTCAAAAAGGTAAAAATGGAACTCCCATTTGACCCAGTGATCCCACTTCTGGGAATATATCCCAAGAAACCATAAACACCAATCAGAAAGGATATATGCATCCCTATGTTCATAGCAGCACAATTCACCATAGCTAAGATTTGGAAACAGCCTAAGTGCCCATCAGCAGATGAATGGATTAGAAAACGGTGGTACATCTACACAATGGAATACTATTCTGCTGTAAAAAAGAAGGAATTCTTACCATTTGCAACAGCATGGATGGAACTGGAGAGAATTATGCCAAGTGAAACAAGACAATGAAAGAAAAATACCACATGATCTCACTAATTTATGGATAATAAAGACCATTAGAAACTGATGAACAGAAATAGATTCAGAGGCAGAGCAGCATTGAATAGACCATCAAACTATAACAGAAAGACTGGGGAGGGTTGCGGGGGGTAAGAGATTAACTGAAGGCCTTGTATGCATGCATATAAGCATAATCAATGGACACAAGACACTGGGGGGTAGGGAAGGCCGGGGGAAGGTCAAGGGGAAAAAAATAAAAGGAGACATATGTAGTACTCTTTGTAATACTTTAAGCAATAAAATAAAATTTTAAAAAGTTCTAACTTTTAGGCAGGAGAACCAAGATGGCGGCATAAGGTATATACCTGAATTCGCAGCCTCCCACAACCACATTAAAAAATACAACTATAAAGCTAAATGGCCATCCTCCAGAACCAAAGGAGTGTAAGCTTTACAACTAGAAGGCAAGAGAAAGAGTGCATTGCGACTGAGTAGAAGTTCTAGGTGCCAAAACTGAGAGGTATGGACGCACGCAAAATGGTGGTGGTGCGGGCAAAATGGTGGCGGCAGCTGCACCTGGGTCCATGGCTTGGAAGGGGATTATAAGCTCTGGGGTCAACTGAACTCGTTGCGGGCTGTCTGGCAACGGGACGCAAGACTAGTGGCATTCTACCAGAGCTGTTCACAGCGATCACTGACACAGAGCTCGAGACTTGGGGACTCAGTGGTGCACAGACACCAGGACATGGAGACGCCAAAATGGGGAGAAGCTGAGGGGCAGCCATCGCAGATTGCTCCACCCTGGTGACTCTGAGACCCTGCCCCACCCAATTTACAACCCCACTCAAGCTGTGTGCCTGTCTGCCTGCAGCCTACCTTAACAGACTGCAGCTGGGACAGAGAACTCCAAAAGTTCCAAACTCCAAACAATGAGGAGAAAGGCCTGGAGGTCATTTCCTCCCCATGATACCAACAGCAATTAAGACATAACTACAACAATAATGTGCACCCAGCCCTCAAAGGTGTACACCAAGAGTGTCCACCCCAGGTGATTGGGGAAGCTAAATCACTGGGTCCTATAGGACACCTAGCACAGAAAGCCACTCTATCAATGCAAGGAAGCAGCCAAAATGTGGAGACAAAGTAACAGATCACAAATGACAGAAATGGAGGAAAGCAAACAACTGGATATAGAGTTCAAAACCATGGTTTTAAGGTTTTTCAAGAATTTTCTAGAAACCACCAATGAATTTAGTGAGACCCTCAAGGATATCAAAAAGGACCTATTAGAAATTAAGCATACACTGACTGAAATAAAGAATATCATACAGAGATCCAACAGCAGACTAGAGGTTCGCAACAATCAAGTCAAAGATCTGAAATGCAAAGAAGCAAAAAGCACCCAACTGGAAAAGCAAAAAGAAAAAAGAATCCAAAAATATGAAGATAGTGTAAGGAGCCTCTGGGAGAACTTTAAGTGTACCAACATCAGAATTATAAGGGTGTCAGAAGAAGAGAGAGAGTAAGATATTGAAAACATATTTGAAGAAATGATGACAGAAAACTTCCCCTACCTGGTGCAAGAAATAGACTTCCAAGTCCAGGAAGCGCAGAGAACCCCAAACAAAAGGAATGTAAGGAGGACCACATCAAGATACATCATAATTAAAATGCCAAGGGCAAAAGATAAAGAGAGAATCTTAAAAGCAGCAAGAGAAAAACAGTTAGTTACCTACAAGGGAGTACCCATACAACTGCCAGCTGATTTTTCAACAAAAACCATGCAGCCAGAAGGGAGTGGCAAGAAATATTCAAAGTGATGAATAGCATGAACCTACAACCAAGATTACTTTACCCAGCAAAGCTATCATGTAAAATTGATGGTCAGATAAAGAGCTTCACAAACAAGAAAAAGCTAAAGGAGTTCATCACCACCAAACCAGGGTTATTTGAAATGCTGAAGGGCATTCTTTAAGAAGAGAAAGAATAATAAAAAGGTAAAAATAAAAATTATGAACAATGTGACAACAAATACATATCTATCAACCAGTGAATATAACAATTAAGTCAATAGAAATATCTGATGAACAGAATAAACTGGTGAATAGAAAGAAGGGCATAGAAAGGGAATGGACTGACAATTCTCAGGGGGAAGGAGGTGTGAGGGGTATGGGAAGAGACTGGACAAAAGTCTTACATCTATGGATGAAGACAGTGGTGGGGGTAAGAGCATGGGATGTGTGGGGAGGAACCAGGTGGAGGGGAGCTATAGGGGTTAAAAAAAGGAACATTTGTAATAATCTGAACAATAAAGATTTATTAAAAAATAAATAAATTCAGGTATGGAAAAAAAAGTTCTAACTTTGATGTAATAGTCACTATATCAAAGTTAGAACAATTGTAAGAGTTATCACTTAATGAGTGCCTACTATATTCTAGGTCTGACATGCATCCTATATAATACAAGGGTAATATGCAAATTGACCCTAACAGCACAATGACTGGGAATGCCTGGTCACTATGACACACACTGTCCACCAGGGGGAAGATGCTCAATGCAGAAGCTGCCCCCTGGTGGTCAGTGCACTCCCACAGGGGGATCTCTGCTCAGCCACAAGCCAGGCTGCCAGCTGCCAGCATAGTTTGGTAGTGGTGGGAGACTCTCTTGCCGCCTCAGCAGCACTAAGGATATCCGACTGCAGCTTAGGCCTGCTCCCTGCTGGCAAGTGGATATCCTGGGCTGCCAGAGGGATGTCTGACTGCCAGCTTAGGCCCGATCCCCTGGGGAGTGGGCCTAAGCCAGCAAGTGGACATCGCCTGAGGTATCCCAGACTGTGAGAGGGCATAGGCCAGGCTGAGGGACCCCTCCCCCCGCCAAATGCACAAAATTTTGTGCACTGGACCTTTAGTCATTTTATATGCAGTGATTCTTAATGAAGGGCATGTATTATTCCCACCCCCCTGGAGATTTTTGGCAATGTCTGGAGATATTTTTGGTTGTCATCACTTGGAGGGGTTGTCACCACTTGGATAGAGGGAAGCCATGCTGCTACATAGCCTGCAATGCATAGGCCAGGCCCCCACAAAAAAGCATTATGTCACCCAAAAAGTCAATAGTGCTGAGGTTGAGAGACCCTGCTTTATATCTATTATTTTGTGTATTCCTAACAATAATTCAATAAAGGTGCATAATTCTCTCTAATATATGAGATTAATATATATTAGTAATATATTTATATAATATATACAAAATATTAATAATTAATATAATAATCTATAATAATAAAGCATAATATTAAAATTGACCAAATGGTCAAACAGCAGAACAACTGTCCAGACGACCACTCTATGACATGCACTGGCACCAGGCCAGCCAAGGCACTATGATTAGTCAGGGGGCCCTACCATCACCCCATGATTGCCCTGCAGAGGGAGGCCCAGACAGGGTGTGGGGCTGGCTGCCGGCAGCCAGGGTAAGCCTGGGTGCCAGCAGCTGCAGGGAAGCCTGTGCCAGCAGCTGGGGGAAGGAAGGCTTATCCTTGCATGAATTTTATGCATCAGGCTTCTAGTTAATATATAATTATATAGATGAGATTAAGTAACTTGCCAAAGCCACAACACAAGTCCTAAGAAGTAGACTAAGATTTTTGAACCTATCTGCCTGATTCCAAACTCAACTTTTAAAAATACTTTTTAAAATTGATTTTAAGCAAGAAGGGAGGGAGAGGGAGAAACATCAATGATGAGAGAGAATCTTCTATTGGTTGCCTCCTGGACACCCCACACTAGCGATTGAGCCCACAATCCGGGCATGTGCCCTGACAGGGAATTGAACTGTGACTTTCTGGTTCATAGGTTGGCACTCAACTGCTGAGCCTCGCTGGCCGGGCCAAAGTCAATTGTTAAACTATTACATAAATTGCTATTTTTTATTCAATATACAAAGACTACTACAAAACCCTTATACCCCTTACAAATTTTTTAAAATAAAAATACATTTATTACTACACTAAAATCTGCATTCCTCCTAAGTTTGCCAAGGGCCCATCCCTCAACTCTAACCTTTTCCACTGGAGAATAGCAGAACTTTGTCCTATAGAAACATAGTGTGTCATGTGCATCAGATGTGTACATGCCAATATGATGTTTTGCCACTTGTGACTATCTGCTAATT
>PVJC01020380.1:11604-29343 GCA_004026665.1 Murina feae
CCCCCCCCCACTCACCTCAGGCCTTCACCACCTTATGGGCTGTGTCCATAAGAAAGATCTTTGGTTAATCTCGTCCTGTCCCCCTCTCATTTCCCTCGGCGATTCGTCAGTCTGTTCAATGCTTCCATGCCTCTGATTCTATTTTATTTTGTTCATTAGTTTTCTTGTTTGTTTATTTTGATTTTTAGGTTTAATTGTTGATATATATGTATTTCTTGACATTGGGTTTTGGATTACAATTGGACATCTGCACTGATAACATCTATCATGCAAACTACCCACGTTTCTCTTGACCATCAGCAGGCAGAAGCCAAACTCCAACCAAGATACTTACACAAGCCCAGGTTAAGAACTCCTTAGAGACTGTGGAGCTTTGGTAGTTCTTTTTGCTACTTTTGAGCCACTGTAGGTCTGTGCCTACTAAATAAAACTAATTTTAATTCTCTCTAGAAAAAATGCTTAGTCTCTATGTTGAACATTCTCCCAATTTGTTTTGTCAGAATGTGAGTGTGCAAATAGTATGGCTTATATCTTCTCCATGTATCAAAAGTGTCTTGCTCATCCCAATTTGCCCAGTACTGCCTGGTTTTAAAGCCAAAATCCTACATCCTGGTAATTCCTTCAGGCCCAGGTAACAGCAGTATTGGTCACCCTAAATATATCCAAACTTTAGTAACTAATGCTACAGAATACAAACTAATATTACTAATACTATTTTGTTGAAGTTCAATCACAAGGTTCAGTATCAGGATTCAGCTTGGTAAATATTGATAATTATTTTTAGCCCTTGCCTGTTTTTTCAAAGATGATTTTTGAAAGAAGAAAATTCAGTCAAACCCAAATATTACATCAAGAGGTTGCTGGCGGGATCCCATATCGGATGCCATTTATCAGCAAGCAAAAATCTTCATACTCTATCACAGTGGTTGTTAATTTTGGATGTATATTAAAATCACTTGGCGGTGGTGCTTCAAAAAATCTGGCTGTCCAAGCTGCATACAAGACCAATTAAATCAGAATCTCATTGAGTGGGCATCAGTATTTTTAAAGTACTTCTAATGATTGCAATATGCAAGTTAAAGTGATAATCATGCTGTAACATGATGCTTCCATTCTCTTTATTGTGAATGTGGCTGGATTTCTGAAGCTATTCGATGCCTACATTGTATGATTGAAGGACCTCTGCTGCCCCTCCCTCCCATCATATGTTATATTATCCAAAATGTCACCATTGAAGACCAACCTTATTCCTCTGGAGATATAATTTAAAAAACCAGGCAGGAGAAAGGATCATTTACCCTTCTATTGTATCTGTCCCGTAAGATGAAAGACTATACGAGGAAAAGCATTGTAAATTATAAAGTGTGGACATGGGCAGGCCCAATACCTAAGGTGCAGTTGCTTTATAGTGAATTGGGTCAGACTAAGGGCTCAAGAGAGTTGGCACCTGGGGTTGAGAGAGCCAAGAGGAAGAGGAAGAGGAAGAGGAAGAGGAAGAGGATCAGTACTGCATGAGAAGACAAGAGAGGAGCAACCAAAAGCCTCAAGGGTGATTAAAAGGTGAGACTTGGAAATAGGTCAGGGCACAAACACAATCTCAAGGACCCAGCTGCTTTTCAAGACAAATTTGTACTGCCAATTATTCCTAGATGGCCAATTTGAGCTGTAAAACTAGGTTTGTATTCACTTCATATTCTATTGCTTCAATAACATTAGAGCAAGCATGTCAAACTCAAAGACTAACAAGGGCCAAATAAACAAGGTTATATGGGCCACACAAAAAAACACACAAGCTTCAATTTTCATAGAAGCATGGGTTTATTTCGATAGAGACATGCTGAATACAAAGGGCTGAAATAAATGAGTAATCGTTAGCATAAAATAATAGAACATTTTAATAAAAATTAATGTTTTTTCTTGAACATTAACTTACCAGACACTGAATAACTGCAGAAATTAATAAGCGTAATGCAAATAAACCTACGTGTTCTCCGAAAGTGAAATATTTCCTGTTGCGCACACCAAACAAGTCAGTACAAGACTAATGATGTGACAATTTGCTGCTAAAATATTCGCTACTGGTATTAGTTGAGAGAAATGGTGTGCCTGCACATAAGGTGCATAATTGAAATGAATGCAACACGATGACAGTAATCAGTCATTAGCAAACACTGTAGTTCATTATTAATAATTATGTATAACAGGATATTATATAAATTAAGTTATGAAATTTTTATTAAAACGTTTCTTACATACCATTATACTGACTGGGCTGCAAAAATATTTGTTGTTGGCTGCATGTGGCCCGAGGGCTGTGAGTTTGACATGCTTGCATTAGAGTGAATGGGACTGGAATAAAAAAAAGAGAGAGAGCTCCAAAAAATTCAGCTCTTGAAGCAAACTGAGCACTTGTTGACTTGTCTGGATCATAAGATATGGCATGAAACAATTTCCCACTCTTTTGTCTTTCAAATTTAATAAGGTGTGAATAGTGATTGGAACCAGGGATTCTGCTTTGGAGTCAGGGATTCTACTTAGCACCTTACAGATGACGCCATTGAGATGGTCACTCTATCTTATAAAGCCATTTCCAAACCACCTTCCTCGACACTTGCACGGTGCCCGAAATCCTGACACAAGAAAAAAGTTTCTTAAAATATTGAAAAATGACTGGTATTAAAGTTTCTTTTTTTAAAAATTGAAATAGGTAACACCTTTGGCTAGGGATTCCTAACCAGTAAACAATATCCTGGCTTTATTTTGTAGACATCTAAGATGACTGTCTCAGCCAGGCCCCACTATTTTTCACTTTCTAGGTTTTCACTTTCCTTCCTCTATTTCTCCTTTCCCTTTCTCTCTCTGTCTTTCTGTCTCTATCTGTCTGTCTCTCTCAATCACACACACACACACACACACACACACACACACACACACACACATTGGAATTCCCTCATTTAAGCTTTATCTGCCAAGGCCTTATTAGTGATCAAGGCAGGTATTAGGGAGGAGACGGTGGATGCTATGAAAGAAAAACTATTTAGGGCATGGAACTGAATGACATTGGCTGACCCACTGGTCTTTCCAATGGAAGAGACAAGAATGAAGGGTTACATGTACAAATAAAGATCAGTCAGACAGCCCCAGCTGGTGTGGTTCAGTGGTTGAGCACCAATCTATGAACTAGGAGGTCACGGTTCAATTCCCAGTTGGGGCACATGCCTGGGTTGTGGGCTTGATCCACAGTGTGGGGCATGCAGGACGCAGCTGATTAATGTTTTTCTCTCATCATTGATTTTCTATCTCTCTCCCCCTCTCCCTATTTGAAATCAATATAAAAATATTTTTAAAAATCAGTCAGGCAGTCATATATAAGCTTTGATTTCAAGAACAAAGCTTTTGAATTAAGTTCCTTGAGTGTGTGTGTGTGTGTGTGTGTGTGTGTGTGTGTGTGTGTGTGTTGGATAGGAGGGATGGCAGGCAGGTATTCATGTGAAGTGTATTATGAAATTGAGCTATTCCATACCTCTGTACCCAAGGGGCAATGATCAGATCTCAAGAATACCATTGAGTCATCTGTGCTGTTAGATTAAAGGAAAATTCCATTTTTATCATCTCTGCACGATAAAGCTCCACATTCCTAAAATAGTTAGCTTAAAGCAGCAGAAGCCTAAATCGTTCTCAAATTCATAAAACATAAAATTGGAAATACAGATAGCATCATTTGAGCATTTTGATGAATTTGAAGTTATGCAGGATATAATTCAAGAAGCGTTAACAAAAGTTGGACTTTCAAACATTTCACCTTTATGGGAATATTACTAATAATATTAGAATATGTGTGACATAAAATATAGTGCATCTTAAAATAGAAAAGAAAAAAACAGAATCTAAATAAACAGTGATCATTTTGGAATATTGGTAATTTTAAGAAATGTAAATTACTAGTATAAACATTTTTGGTGCTGAAATTAAAAATAGAGGGAAGATCAACTTCATATGTAGTCTCAAATAATTCACTTGGTTGCACTGGTTTTATCAAGAATATTGGTTAATAAGCATTCTGAGAATGAGAATTTAGAGGAAAAATGTGCTGTGTCAATGGAGAGTAAAATGCTAAGTGGGATTGATTCAAAATTTGCCACAGGCCAGGAAAAAGATTTTGCAAAACTCTGGCCCCAGTTGCTCACACATGGCCTAGGCTGTGTGGAGGCCTTGTCTTCAGTAGCTGCATTTAGTTTTTAAAGAACAGGATCATTTTCCCAGCCTACACTTCCCATTAAGTTCCAAATACTTCCCTAGGATATGAAACCTCTTCTTTCTCTTTCTCCACTGCTAGTAAAGCCAGCTTGTTCAGACAATACTGAAAGGGGTTGTTCTGTGGTACTCAGACAGGATGTTCCATTGATGTATCGTGCTGGGACAGCCCATAAGCATTCATCTGTTGGTGTATCGTACAAATGTCAACTGTTTCTACCCAGACTGAATTAAATGTTTTCTATAAAAACTGTGTGATGTTTTCAGCATTCAGTTAAGAAGAATTTCTTGAATAGTCTATGCTAGGTACTGGGCTAAGCCCTGGAACGGGGAGTGGGGAGGAGAAAAGAGGAGAGGCCAGAGGAAGTGTTAGAGACATAAAAAAGATGAATAGGCTTTAGCATCTGCCTTTAATAATAATTGGTAATATTTATTATATAGTTACTCTGTGCCAGGCCCTGTGCTAATGGCTTCACGTAAGTTAGGTCACTTCAACTTTACAACACTACTGTACAACCCCTTTCACAGATGAGGAAAGTGAGATTCAAGAGAGATAAGCCCAAAGTCACACAGCTAATAATGGGATCAATGTTTGTTTGCGCTTGGTTTATTTGACTCCAAAAACCAGAATGTGTGATCACTCTGCTTTAGTGCCTTCAAGGACTTAGCATCTGGTAAAAGGAAGAAATATACATAATAACCTCTAGTAAAAGGAACAATATGGTAAGTGCTGCAAAAGATAAAAGCAAACTGCTTTGGGAGTACTTATTCAGGAGCAATTAATTTCTTGGAAAACTTTATGGGAGGCGCAAAAATTAAACTAGGCCTTAAATAAAAAGTAAGATTTTGGTAGGTCAAGATGAGGGAAAGTATCTCACATAAAGGAGTTAAATCCCAGAATACCAAATGTTGTGTAATTGGAGCATTACATGCATCATAGAACAAAGCATCGCTATTAAAAGACTGTAAAGATTGGCACCCCATTGTCATGTATCTTGTAAACCAAGTCAAGAAATAAGAATTTTATTCTTTTCATGATAAGTAATGGAAAGTCAATAATGGTTTGGACACAGGCAAGTGATATGATCAGATCTGTGATTTGGAAAGAGAGTTATGGTGGCAGCTTCAATAATGGAATAGGTATCAAACAGAGTAGAGGCCAAAGACCAGTTGTGTGACTAGAGATACTGTCTAGGCCAGGTTAAGAGCCTGAACTAGGTGTTTTCAGAGGAATTGAGTAGAAGCCGCTAGCCTGAAGCCCAGCTGAAAATCATCAGAGATGGCGGCTGAGCATGTGGGAGAGGGATGATTTGAAGAGGATGCCAACATTTGTAGCCTGACTGATTAGGTAGCTTATTGTGCCCCTGACTAAGATAGAGGACACAGGAGAAAAAGTAAATGTGGGGAGAGGGTATGATTTAGATGATTCACACGGGGATACACAGCAGGCTATTCTGAGTCACATTTAAGCCCATGGAAATGTTAAGAATATAGACGTGAGAGTTACCCGGAGAGAAAATATAGTCTAAAGAGAGGACACTATCCAAGGAGTAGATTAACCAAGAGAACAGTTTCTATTTCTGGCAATAAGGTGTGTGGTGAAATTCCTCTCAATAAAGAATGCCAAAAAAGGAAGAAATAAAACCAAGAATACCTAGCTAGCTCTGGTTAGTGTAGCTCAGTTGTTGGGATGTCATCCTATGCACCAGAAGGTTGCTGGTTTGATTCTTAGTGAATCAGGGTACATGCCCAGGGTTGCAGGCTCAATTCTCAGTAGGGGGTGTGTGAGAGGCACACAATCAATGCTGTGCTCTCATGTCGATTTTTCTCACTCTCTCTCCCTCTTCCTTCCTTTTTAAAAATCAATAAAAAATCTTAATAAATAAGTAATAAATTTAAAAAATAAAGAATGCCTAAAAAGCTAGATAACATATTGTAAATGCTGTTTTTAGAGTGAAACATAACTGAAGTAAAAGGAATAATTGCAGGGGTGGGAGTGTCCTGCCCATGGGCGATATAAGGCCTTCAAAATCATTTGGTCTGGCCCTGCCAATGCATTAGGAATGAGTTAATTAAATGTTTGACCAAATACGGCAGGTTAATTTTAAGTTGATAATTTTGTATGGCCTGCAGATGATGTTATAAATAACCAAATGGCCCTGGGCAGAAAAAAAGGTTCCCTAACTCTGAATTAGAGGAAACAATATAGCCTGATTTCTTAAGAGGCAATAAAACCAGTTTGTCTTGGGAATATCTGCTTATTCCTGGTGTCCTAGAGTCATTATTTAAAGATTGTGTGGTAGGACCAGGTATAGGAGATAAAGCCTGAAACTGAAGCAAGGTAGCCGGACTGACTGGAAAACCTGTCCATAAAGCTACAATCCTCTCTGTGTGACTACCTCAGTGAGTGACCTAGAAAATACCTCCTCTGGATTAGGCAAGAGAGTTTGGAGAAAGTTATTTTCCCTGAGAATTCCTAACCACACACCCACCTTCAAGCATTTTTGGGAGCAGAATACTATATCTGTATCTTCAAAACCACCAAACCGAAATGTTAGGTTATAGTGGTCCTTGGTTGATAGTGCCTGTAGGCACATTGCAGTAGTAAGTGAAAGAATTTTAAAATGACATCAAAGAATCCCCAGAGGTAAAATTCCAAAGAGCATGAGCTCACAATGAAAAAGAAAATCACTAAACTCACAAAGAAAAAAGCTATTATTTAGTAGAAGTCTACAGAAACAGATTCACAAAGATTGAAGATATAAAAATGATTGTATATTAAATATAAAACAAGTATGTTTGATATACTAAAAGGCATAAAAGGGACTTTAATGAAGATTAAGAAATAAACTATGAAAACTAAGTGGTAGTTTGAGAATAGAACCAAATAGAATTCTGAGAAGTGAAAAATATGATAATTTAAGTACAAAATAAAACTTCTTTTGATGGGTTAAACAGACTAACAAAGAGAATTTGTGAATTGGAAGACAGTTCAGATGATATTACCCAGTCAGAAACACAAAGAGACAAAGATATGAAAAAAAAAGTCTGAAAGAAGTAGAGACATTGAGGGTGGCATAAGAAGGTCTGAAATACAGATTAACCAAGTTTGAGAAGACAAGAGTAGAAAGATGTTAAAGAAATGATACATTCAGAGAGATAACATGCTAATAATTTTTGAGAGATTTAAAATAAAAATCAAAGAGAGGAAAAAAGGAACAGTACCTTCAAGAACTGAAAGGACAGTTAGAGGGAAGAGAAATTAGCAAAGAAAATTGAAAATGGCTTAATAGGGAGGAGAAAGAAGAAAAAAGATAATTCAGTATCCAAAAGGCAAAGTGAGTGTTTCAAAAAGGCTATGGTTAATAATTCTAAATGTTGCAGATAACTAAGGTTTCAATCAGAAATAATTGACTGTCTACTATATGCTAAGCATAGTGCTACATGAACACAAAGATGAATAATGTGTGATTCTTGTATTCAAAATTAGGAGAGAAATAGAAATAATAGGTTACAATCCAATGCTTCTAAGATGTAATAGACATGAACAAGTCGCTTGGTGAGCAGAAGAAAGGATATTTCTTCTTGTGTGATGATATTTCTTTCAAATGAATCCTCCTCAGGCGATTATTCCTGGTCATTTTTAATAGATTTCTAAATAAACATTTATCTTTCATCAAAATATCCACTTTAAACACAAACTGTCAGCTCTTTACCCCCATTTATCTACATTTTGGGGCATGTAATATTCAAGAAAATTCCAATATCTGGTATGAGCATGAATAACAGACCTTTAATAATATTTACTTACCTGTTCTCTGAGTCTGGGCCAATAGTACAAGCTTATTTCTCCTTTCTATTTTCCCTACTCTCAATTTAGTTCAGCATTTTCTCACATTCACCAGGCTTTTCATCTCCATATTTTTTTTTATTTAAATTTTTTATTGTTTAAAGTATTACATATGTCTTCTCCCCCACATTGACCTCTCCCTGGTTGCTCCCCGCCCCCGCCCCCCAGCACATGCCCTCACCCCCTACTGTCTGTGTCCATTGGTTATGCTTCTATGCATGCATACAAGTCCTATAGTTAATCTCTTACCCCTCCCCCCCGCACCACCTTCTCCCCTTCCTTCCCTCTGAGGTTTGACAGTCTGTTCAATGCTTTTCTGTCTCTGGATCTGTTTTTGTTCATCAGTTTATGCTGTTCATTATATTCGACAAATGAGCGAGATCATGTGATATTTACCTTTCTCCGACTGGTTTATTTCGCCGGTCTCCATATTTCACCTGTGATCATAATTTTCCCAGTTCAAACCCACACTCATCTTAATACAACCCTGTTCATGGCGCTATGACTTCATAGTGGAGACATTTAATAAGAGTTGCAATGAGAGATTGATCAATATAAAATTAAACAGAAGTCAATCCCCCATTGTCATGTGAATATTTTCATTTTCCAAATTAATTTAAAAACATATCATTTATCCAATTGTTTGCTTGCATTCTGCCTAACTTCATTCTAAAAAATACGGTAATCAGCGGTTAAATGTGTGTCTGTATGTGTATGTATAAAGAGATTATGTTTTTATACTTAATGTATACTTAATTCTACAAGCATTTACTGAATATGTACTCTAGGTAAGTGTCTCTTCTATTCATTGCAAAAAAATACAAAGAATTATACAACATGAATAATACATTAATATATATCTTATATATATATGTGTATATATATATATATATATATATATATATATATATATATATTTCAAAAGAGGTTCAGATAAAGTGCAATAGGGATGAGTCAAAAGAGGTAAATAGCATATCTAGATTGGGGGAGATGAGATAAACTCTTACACTGTTCGAATAGGGCGTTCAATGGTAGATAAGATTTGGCAGGCCGAGATTTAGGGGAAAGGATGGTGGGGAGAAAGAGCAGCATTCCAGGCATCGGTACTGCTAAGGAGGAGGGAATGGAACTTGTTGAGATGAATCAGTTCAGATTGCATTAATCTGTAAGTAAAAAACAATTTGATTTCAGTGGCTGAAACACATGAGGGTTTATTTGTCTCATGTAATAAGAAGTCCAAAGGTAGGCGGTTGCTAGTGTTGGTTTAGCAGCTCAAGAATGTCAGGGCTGTTTATAATTCTCTTGACCTTTCCCTCATGGTCCCAAGATGTCTGCTGGAACTTTAAGCAACACATTCAATGACCAGGCAGTGGGTAGAAGGGAGGGTCAAAAGCAAAAAAGACTTCCCAGAACTGCCCCACCCCGTGACTTCTGCTTGTATCTTATTGTCCATCTCTATTTGTAAGAGACTAAGAAGCATAACTATGTTTATCTGAGCATATTATTACAGTGAAGAGGCAAGGGAGAAGAGATAACAAAAAGGCAGTAGCAGTCTCTGCAACAAAACAGAAGACAAGTTTGGCTTGAACATAAAGAGTCAAGATACCACTTTTTAAATAAATGAATGAGCCAACTGAATTGGAAAGAAAGAATATGAATTTCTTCTGCCTGGCATCATTTTTGCTTTTCTGTAGTTTTCCACTTACTTTCCTGTAATTAAATCAATGATAAGGGTGGAGGGTGCTAGGGGAGCACAGGAGGAACACCTACAGTTGCTCAGGGATGAATTCCCAGAGTGGGCATGCCCAAACTAAGCCTGGTAGATGGACATGATCTAAGGCCGGTGGGTGAAAGGTAGCTTGCACAAAAGTCCAAAAGTGAGAAGGAGATGCAGAGTTCTGGGAATTGCATGCATATCATGCTAGATGGCAAAGAGTGCAATATAGATATGATGAGAAATGGATGGAGGGATAGGTAGGAGCTAGATCATAAAAACTTGCAAGCTTGGTAAGGATTTGAACTGTATCACTAGCTTTAAAAAATAACAAGCCCTAACTGGTTTGGCTCAGTGGATAGAGCTTCGGCCTGGGGTCCGGAAGGGTCCTGGGTTGGATTCTGGTCAAGGGCATGTACTTCAGTTGCAGGCTCCTACCCAGCCTGGGTTGTGGTTGGAGCTCATGCAGGATGCAACCAATCGAAGTGTTTCTCTCACATCGATATTTCTCTCTGTCTTTCCCTCTCTCTTCCACTCTTTCTAAAAAAAAAAAAAACAATGGAAAAATATCCTAGGTTGAGAAGTAAACAAAACTGACAACAACAAAAATATTTTCCCATTTACTTGCTTAATCTCTGCTGTCTTTTCTTACAAATTTTATAAGGGCATCTTTATAATGTTCATTACTGTATTCCTAGAGCCTAGCACATCGCCTGGCCCCTGAGGCTTACCCAATGAATCTATGTTCTTCATGGAATGAAATGTGAAAATCTTTGGACTAAATGCCCAATGAAATCTTTGCCATCGCAACTCTTTATCCTTTCAATTGAGGTCCCTTAAGCCACACATGTCTATGTCTTTCAAGAAGCAGACTGAAATATAGGATTCAAAGCATAAGAAATGTATTTTCCAGCCAGGAAAGCCTGAGAGAGCCACTGCTATGCACTGCAATGCAACACAAGTCTGACACTGAGTAAAGGAGAGAAGGGAGGGAGGGCAGGGCGGGAGGAGGGAGGGAGGGGAAGTGTGGTATGTAGGTCAGAAGGAAATGTCTTAGCCTACATGCGGTTCTGAGGAAGTTTTGGCCATCAGGGCGTCCTTCAGACAATGTCACTGGTCAAAGGAGCCCAGTGTCTCCCACAAGTGGGCCTTGTCTAGTATCTCTGCTGTGTTTGTTCACTGACCAGGAGCAGCCGGTAGCATTTATGACCTGGATGCAAAAGCAGTGGTAAATTCAGAGCATAGCAGCAGCCTGATCACTCTCCCAGCAATCAGAGATCAGAGAGAACTCGAGTGACTGCTATGCCTGCCAACCCCAGCATTGTCAGCCAGACTCTTTCCAATCCTGCTTCATGTCCTCCCCATATTCTGGTTAATACTTAGACCATAGGTGGTACCTATGTATTGCTTTTACCTCCATCTCTGTCTCTAAGTCCTACTTTATACTCGTCTGCTGTAAACTCAGCCATATATTTCCCCTGGGACTGAGGTCCGCTTTCCTCCCCAAGTCCTTCTATGGATTAGGAATCTGAGCCTGAACCAGAGCCCGCATGGCTAGCTCCTCAATGCCAATGGGCAGATGCCCCTTTCCAGCTATCCACCTGCCTGTTGCCTGCCTTCACCATAGGATATTTTTAAGGATAAAATTATATCTTGTTAGTTTATCACAACCTCCTGGCTTTCTGGAACTCCAACAATCAGCTATAGAAATTCTGCTAGCCCTCTGTGCTGCTCTGGTACTATGTACCTACGTACATCCATTATACCCTTGCTCTGGAATTAACTTAGGAGGTTTCACAACTTACCTAAGGTCACACAGGAAATAAGTGGCAAGGCAGGGGTTGAAACCAAGACTGTTTTTAAAGTGCAGTTTCTAAACCACTATCAGCCACTGCCTCTCCTTTACAGAACTGGCAACAGTGTATTAGGATTGTTTACTTATCCATCCACTCCCCCTCTCAAGATGAGAGCTTCCTGAGGGTGAAGCCAAGGCACTGATATCTCGCAGGCATTTAGGAAGTGTTTCTGGAATAAAATAATAAAGGGAAGAATTGAGTGAACAAATGAGCCTTTAATGATCAAGTTGCAGCCATTCCGGTTTGTCCCCAGTTCCGCAGTTTCTGAGGGCTTTACAGATCTAAGAGTTTCTGATTTGGGGAATCCATACGTCTCCCAATGCAACCACTTAATACCAAAGCTGCCAGGACAGCACTTTTCATTTAGCCAAAACCCAAGCTGCTTGCTGATGCAATAAAGAATTTGAATAGTTGAAGCTTTAGAAATGTGAGAAATATGGTGCTTTCTGCTCAATAAGGAAGGGAAAGTCAAAGCATGGGAATTCTAAGAAGGTTTCATCTTGATGAGTTGGGGGTTGCACAAAGGGCCAGTGTGGTCATATTGCCTGAAGGCAGTTTCCAGTGTCTCCAGACAGAAAAGGAAATGACAACCGCTTTTGACAAGAATAGAAGGACAAATAAAGATCTTTTGAGAAGCAGGTAAATTGGCTGGGCTCAGGAAGCCTGCAATGACTCAGAGCTGGCAAGGGTCCTTGTCTAGCAGCCTACCTCTTCCTCACAGCTAAGCTCCATGGATTCCACAGTGCTCCCTTATCCTGGACCCTCAGTGCAGCATGGGCTGCAGAGAAAGCTTAAACATGAGGGCTTTTATTTTATTTTATTTTTTAATCTTTATTGCTGAGATTATTACAGATGTCCCTCTTTTTTCCCCCCATAGCTCCCTTCTACCTGGTTCCCACCCCACACCAGATCCTCACCACCTTATTGTCTGTGTCCATAGGTAATGCATACATGCATATAAGATCTTTGTCTAATCTCTTCCTGCACCCCAACACCCCTTCACTCTGAAAAACATCCGTTCACTCCTTTTCCATGCCCCTGATTCCATTCTATTACCAGTTTATTCTGCTCATCAGATTTTTTATTCATTTGATTTTTAGATTTAATTGTTGATAGATAAGTATTTGTTGTCACTTTGTTGTTCATATGTTTTATCTTTACCTTTTTCTTCTTCCTCCTCTTCTTAAAGAATACCCTTCAGCATTTCATATAATACTGGTTTGGTAGTGATGAATTCCTTTAGATTTTTCTTGTTTGCGAAGCTTTTTATCTGACCTTCAATTCTAAACGATGGCTTTGCTAGGTAATCTTGGTTGTAGGTTCTTCTTATTCATCACTTTGTATATTTCTTGCCAGTCCCTTCTGGCCTGCATAGTTTCTGTTGAGAAATCAGCTGACAGTCATATGCGCACTCCCTTATAGGCAACTAACAGTTTTTCTCGCGCTGCTTTTAAGATTCTCTCCTTGTCTTTTGCCCTTGGCATTTTAATTATGATGTGTCTTGGTGTGGTGCTCTTTGGATTCCTCTTGTTTGGGATTCTCTGCACTTTCTGTACTGATAAGTCTATTTCTTTCACCAGGTAGAGAAAGTTTTCTGTCATTATTTCTTTAAATAGGTTTTCAATATATTGCTCTCTCTCTTCTTCTGGTACCCTCATAATTTGGATGTTGGTACACTTGAAGATGTCCCAGAGATTCCTTACACTACCTTCATATTTTTGGATTATTTTTCCTTTTTGCTCTTCTGGTTGGGTGTTTTTTGCTTCCTTGTATTTCAAGACATTGCTTTGATTCTCAGGATCTTCTAGTCTGCTATTTAATCCCTGTATATTATTCTTTAATTCAATCAGTGTATGCTTAATTTATGAATGGTCCTTTTCCATTATTTTGCATTCTCACTAAGATCCTTGAAAATCTCACTAAGTTCCTCAGAGGATTCTCGAGTAACCTTATAACTGTAGTTTTCAATTCTATATCCAGTAGTCTGCTTTTTTCCATTTCTTTTATTTGTGACATGCTTCTTTGTTTCCACATTTTGGCTGCTTCCCTGTGTTTGTTTCTATGTATTGGGTAGCTGCAAAGTCTCCTTGAGTTTATAGAGTGGCCTTGTGTAGTAGGTGTCCTATAGGGCCCAGTGGCTCAGCCTCCCCAGTCACCTGAGGTGGACACTCTTGTGCAGCCCTTTGTGGGCTGTGTGTACAGTTTTGTTGTAGTTGAGCCTTGATTGCTATTGGTGTCAATGAGAGGAACTGACCTCCAGGCTAATTGGCTGTGGGGACCAGCTACAACTACGGTGGGAGAGCTGCTGTGCAGAAGACATGCTTATGGAGCAGGACTTGCTTCAGTGGGGCTTTGGTGCTCACTGAGTCTGCCCCTTGAGTGTATTGCTTATGAATGTGAAGAGTTGTAATCTGATATGGTCTCACATTGACCACTGGGTACACTGGCTCTTGGGTCTCCAGGGAGGTGCAAAGTCAGCCTAGGGCCATAAAGCAGAAAGTACAGAGAGATATGCAGACTCCTTCTCTTTTTATGGAGTTTGGGAGTGCCCAGATGAGGCCCAGCTATGAAACAAGGCAGGCTGGTGCTAGTGCCAGGTCTTGGGCCTTTTATTGATAGGTTTGGGGCTACCTGACCCAGCTGCAGCTTGTCTGACAGATTTTTAGCCTGAGAAAGGACAGGCCATTCACATCTAAAAGCCACTGTGCACAGCTTGGGTGGGCTAGAGTTTCAGGGAATCACCAGGGTGGAGCCAACAGAAATAGCTGCCCTGCACTTGGGACGTCCCTGCACGGGAACAATGACCACTGCAAGGGCCATCCAGTTTCTCCCCATATGTATCTGTGTCCCCCAGAGCCTCATTTGGCACTGGAGCTCAGAGGAAGTGGAAGCTTGTAAATTCAGTTTATGGTGCCGGCCTTTTAAGAGGAGCAACTGGGTCTCTAGCAGCCTGTGTGTCACTCAGCCCCAATCCGCACTAGTTTTTACAATCCATAGTTCTTACTGCCCTTAGGGATTTCCTTCCCCAGCTCTGGATCCCTGGGCTGGGAGTGCGGTGTGGGTCTGGGATCCCTTTCTCATCTGGGTGGCCTCCACAGAGGTGATCTCCCTTCTAATTAAAAAAAAACAACGACACACGTGGGTGCCAGACCAGCCCACTCCGAACCACCGCACCTCCTACTAGTCTCAGTGTGCTTTCTTCTTCATTTCTCTAGTTGTAGGACTTCCATTCAACCAACATTATGGAAGTTCTGTACTTTAGCTGTGATTTTGATGTGGTTGTGGGAGGCAGTGAGTACAGGCATTTACCTATGCCACCATCTTGGTTCCTGAAGGGCCTTTTTTTTTTTTTTCTGAGACTTTCTCCTCTACACAGGCCACATGGCCTTAGGAAGCATGGATGATCTAATAGCAAAACAAGGACTGGAATAGCAAAACAAGGACTGGGTTCTGTGTACCTTTAAATGTACACAGTGTAACACCTTGCATATTTAAAGCTGCATTTCCATTTGCACATCATAGTTTTAGCACCATAAATAAATCATCCTGGGAAGAAATCATTGAGATATTAATGAATATCAGAGAAATTATTTAGAACACCCTTATTTCTATACTAATTCTGATAATAAAAAAATGGGTATGAAGTTACAGTAAAGACTTAGAAGTAAAGAAGATGATTTCTTTATAATGTTAATATTTATTTATTTATTTATTTATTTATTTATTTATTTATTTTTCATCTCTTATTGTTCATATTGCTACAGTTGTTCCTCTTCCACCCCCATAGCTCCCCTCTTCCCAGTTCCCACCCCATTCACTGCCCGTATGGCCCCCCCACTGTCCTTATCCATAGGTGTAAGATTTTTGTCCAGTCTCTTCCCACACCCCCATCGCCCCTTTCCCCCTGAGAATTGTCAGTCCACTCCCTTTCTATGCCCCTGATTCTATACCATTCACCAGTTTATTCTGTTCATCAGACTTTTTTTATTCACTTGATTTTTAGGTTCACTTGTTGATAGATACGGATTTGTTCTTCATAATTTTTATCTTTACTTTTGCTGAAAGTATCCTTTGAAAAGAGAAAGAAGAAGAAAAATTTTTATTTTTTAAATAAAAGTTGCAATAAATAAAACATTAAGAAAATCTTTAAAAAGTTGGAGATATATATATATATATATATATATATATATATATATATATATATAACATATGCAGCATAATGGTACACATATACACAGTGCAATTGTTACTATAGTCAAGCTACTTTAGGGAACGTGGCTGCTGAGTCTGATAGCTCTGCACTCAGAATAAATAACAGCTTTGCTACTTTAATAGCTGTATTATCCTGGGCAAACCCTTTAATCTCTCCTAACCTCAGTCTACTCATATCTAAAATATGATTGGGCTAGATATTGAGGTAATGTGTGTTGTGTCTAGTAGAGTCCTGCATATAGTTAGCATTTGGTATGTATTTGTTAAAAGAATTAAAATACTATTACAGAGTTTTTTAGTCCTATGTGACACATAAGGATCATATCAAGAATGGACCCCTACTCTTGCTTCAGGGGCAACCAGGCTTTCTCCCCTCTGTATTCTGAGGAACTCTGAGGAGAATTAATAGGTTAGTTAGTCAACATTCACTGTGGGGCAGTGTGTGGAGGAGGGAAAGAAGAAAGCATATCCAAAAGAAATATCAGATGCTGTGGATTCTCAAAGATGCTTTTACAGACTCAGAACTTCAAAGCAAGAATTTTTTATTTCTTAGGTGCAATTGTCTGATTCTTTGCCATTGTTTCCATAAGTGCTGCTACCACAGTCTCTCTTTTCCAGACAAGTTCACCATTGAGAAAAGGACATTGTGTACGAGTACATTGCAAAATTAGCCTATTTCAATGGCGAGAACTTTTTAGGGCAAAAAGTCTCTTAGTACCTGCAATTAAAGGTTTAGAAAACTGGGAAAAATAATTATAATAAGATCTACTGTTTATGGATTGTTTACCATGGTTCGGGTTCTGAAATAAATTCTTTACATGTATTATTTCATTCAATCTTCACATTATTGCCATTTTAAAGATGAGGACATTTAGGCCCAGAAAGGTGAGTTCTCTAAGGACATCACATGGCTGGGAAGTGGAGCCAAGATTCACATTCAAGGAATTTTGACTTTAATTTTGTGCTCTATTTTTTCAGCCTTGTTATTGTTAGAAATGTTCAGACATAACAAAAGTAGATAAAATAATATAATGAATCCCCATGTGTCCATTACCCAGCCTTAACAGTTACCAGAATCATGGCCAATCTTGTTGCATCTATACCAGGCCCAGCCCCATCCCATTCAAACACACACACACACACACACACACACACACAGGATTTCATATTTTCATTTGGAAATATCTTATTATACATCTTCAAAAGAAACAGACTCTTTTTAAAAATATGTTTTTTTTTTAATCTCAGAGAGAGGAAGGGAGAGACAGAAACATAAATGAGAGAGAAACATCATTGATCAGCTGCCTCCTGCACACCCCCTATTGGGGATCGAGCCTGCAAACCAGGAATTGATCTGGTGACTTCCTGGTGCATGGGATGAATTTAAATTAACTGAGCCATATCAGCCAGGCTGAAACAGATTATTTTAAAATATATAAAAACACCACTTACAATAATCAATTATTTCTTAGTGTTATCAAATGTCCAATACTTGTTCATATTTCTTCAATTTTCTACAGTAGGTTATTTGAATCAGGATTCAAACAAGATCTGTATCACATAACGGCATTTGGTTAATCTCTCTCTCTCTTTTTTAAATATATTTTTACTAGGGGCCCAGTGCACAAAAATTTGTGCACTTGGGGTGGAGGGAATCCTTCAGCCCGGCCTGTACCCTCTCACAGTCTGGGACCCCTCAATGGATGTCCTATGATGGCCCCAGTCTGCCAGGAGCCTTTTGTGTGTGTGTGTGTGTGTGTGTGGCCACTGGGGACCTGCCCCCAGCTGCATCTGAGGCTTGGAGCAGTCCTCCTGTGTGTGTCTACCTGCTGGGGACCTCCCCCCAGGCACAC
>PVJC01020381.1:0-29252 GCA_004026665.1 Murina feae
GCGACCTCCGGTACCAGCCCTTCCCCGAGCCCGTGCGCATGCCTCCGTACCTCTGTACTTTGCTTCCGCCACTCCTCTGAGTCTCAGACTCTTCTCTAGTTGTAGGATTTTCACTCAGCCAGCCGTCCTGTGGGTGCGAGTGGTGTCCGTGTGTTCTTTTCGTGGTTTTTCTGAAATAGTTGTTCACAGCTGCATATACAGTGTCTACCCTATGCCGCCATCTTGTTTCTCCTCCATCCTCCTCGTTTTTAAAGAAGCAGGTCAAACATAACATTCTCAGTGAAGCTTGCCCTGTCTTCCCTAGGCAGGGGGAGTGACATCTTCCTATTTGCTCCTATAGCTTTTGGCACCTATACTAATCATATTAATAAGGATAATAGGAGTAATAATAGTAATAAAAAAGACTAAGTTATCATTGTTGAGTGTGTGTATGAGCCAGGTGTCATGCCAAGTGCTGTACATGCATTATTTAATGCTCAAAAGAACTCCAGGGGCAGATACTATTATTGTCCTCGGTTTACAGATTCTATCAGCTGAGAGTTGAGTTTGGCTGCATGTGGAGACCTGTCCATGGTGGCTTAATGAAATGGAACTTATTTTGCTCAAATAACAATAAATTCGAGGTAGAAAGGCTAAGGCTGGTATGGCGGCTCCACAATACCACTCCTAGCAGGTAGCTTTTGTTACTATGGAGATCTCTGCTGTTTTTCCAATCTGTGTTCCAGGTGGGAGGAAGGATAAAAGGCAAAGGGCAAAGGATGAAGGGCAAAGAGCCTTTTCTTTCTGTTTTATTATTGGGAAGTGATGCTATCTGCCACCCACATCTTGCTAGCCACAACTATATTATGTGGCCACCCTCAGCTGTCAGGGAGTCTGAGAATTGTTTTCTTTCTTTCTAATATTTTTATTGATTTTAGAGAGAGGAGAGGGAGAGGAAGAGAGCAATAGAAACATCAGTGATGAGAGAGAATCATTGATCAGCTGCCTCCTGCATATCCCTTACTGGGGATCGAGCCTGGCATGTGCCCTTGACCAGAACTGAACCTGGGGCCCTTCAGTACGTAGGCCGACACTCAATCCACTGAGCCAAACCAGCTAGGGCTTTTCCCCTATTTTGAAGCTAGGAAGCTTTCTACCCTGAACAGAATTGGGGTTTTGCTACTAAGGAATAAGATGGATATTGGGGTGGGAGCTACCAGTGCTTCAAACAAATGAAGAAACTGGGCCTTAGAGATGCTAAGGATCTTGTCCAAAGTCACATACGTGGCCAAGTCAGATCAAACCCATGTCTGTTTGACACCAGAGTTCATGTTCTTGATCACTGTGACAGATGACCACCTTATCGTGATGCATCGTAATTGTCTTTTATTTGATTATTCTTTCTTCCCGAGACTGAGAACACCTTGGTACCAGGAATTAATTTCATTCTTCGTGGTATCCCAGACTCTTGCTCATAGCTTGTAGAATGGATAAAGAAGAAATGTTAGGACTTCAGTAGTTTCTGCACCTAAAATTCTTTCTAGGAAAATATTCTTTAATTGTCTTTTTCCTCTGTATTATGTTATAACCATCTGTCCTCACAGAGGTAGCTTCAGATGTACAGGAAAGAGATAGTCCTGGTCTTTGTGCCACCATGGGCATAAATTTGGCCTCTTCAATTATTTGTAGGCTTCTCTCTCGCCTCCCCTACCTCCTTCCCCTCCCCTTTCTCCCTTTCCCTCTCCTACCTCCCTTCTCCTCCCCTCCCCTCCCCTTCCTTCCTTTCCTCCCCTCTCTTCTCCTCTCCTCTCCTCTCCCTCTCCCTTTGCCTTTACCCCACCCTTTCCTTCTCCCTAAATGCTTAATGTTTGTTTACAGGGCAGGATCCAATTTCTCTTTGTTCTGCCTGGTCATTCAAATCTTATTGCTCTATTTCTTAGGGAAATACTTGAATAACAATAACTTGAGCCATAAGCAGACCTGATCCCAAATGTCATTTCTTGCTGGGTCATGGAGCAGCCCAGGAAGGACCTAGCAACATTTAGATTCCAGTATTATGACAAGGCAGGTGGAGAGGGGAGAAGATACCAGTTTAGTAAGTAAAATTTTCAGAAAATCGACCACTGATTTCCCTATGTTAAAACAAAACAAAACAAAATAAAACACAGAACCATTGTTGTTCTATAGGCCACACAGGAAACCTCCAATTTTCTTCAAAGCCACAATGTTGTGCTCGGTTGCACAGGATTAAGCCCCATCTGCTGTGGGGTACTGCTAACTGGAGACCCCTGACTTAGGTTGAGACTGTCTAATTCGGCTCGAGAACAAGCTTGCAGGCACTTGGACTTCCAACTTGATGACCCAAATAGCAGTATTAGGTGGTAAAAAATTACTTATTCAGCAGTTCCTATATGTTAGGCTCTATGCTAAGTGCTTTATTTTGTCTTGATAGAGTCAAATGCAAGGTGTGTGGGGAGCGAACCACACTGCATCCGGCCACTAGCCAATCAGACCCCAGCCCCTACCCGACCAAGCAGCAGGGGCCACGAGCATTACCCCACCCACTACTTCCAGACCCCCTATAAAACCTTTGTTCTCCTGAAACTCGCTCTCTCTCTCTCCACCCTACCGCTGCGTCCTGAGTGTGTGTGGGACTGAGCTCGAGCTAGCTCAAATAAAGGCTCTTTGCTTTTGCATCAGACTTGAGCTCCCTGGAGGTCTTTGGGGATCACGAAATCTGGGCATAACAGTCTCATTTAATTTTTAGAACAACACTGTTACTATTGTTATCTTACAAGCGAGCAATGTAAGGCTAAATGAAAATATAGGACTTGCCCAACATAGTGGTTGCATCAAAGGGTGACTTGGGCAACTTTGCCTGCCCATCTTAATCTCTATCTTATGTAATTAAAAAAAAAATCCAACAGTAGTGATAATGATATTCTTTGATTTTTGACAGTGAATATTTTTCTCATTCTTATTTAAAATGTGAATACAATGATAATGGTAATAGTAATAATAGCTAATATTTATTGAGTGTGTAACCACAGGTCAATATGTTCAAAGTTCTTAACTCATTTTGATAACTCATTGAATTCTCAGAATACTCCCTTCAGGAAGGTACTATAATTTCAGTATCCTAATTTGCAGATGAAGAAACTGAGGCATAGAGAGGCTAAGTAGCTTTTATAAGGGATCATGACTTATAAGTGGCAGAGCTAAAACTTGGATATTTTTATTGATCTAATAGAGGGCTAGTGCATGGGTAGGGTTCCTAGGCCTGGCCAGCGATCAGGGATGATCAGGACCTTCTGGCTGCCGGACAGGGCTTTCCTTTCCTGACTGCTGGTCGCTGGCCAGGGCCTTCCTTCATTCTGAACTGCCCCCCTGGTGGTCAGTGCACCTCATAGCAAGAGATCAAACTCTGGGTCTCCTGGTCGAACTCCTGAGGGGACACTTTGCATATTAGCCTTTTATATATATAGATATGACACCGCCCAGGTAAAAAATATGTGCTTTCTCTGAAAACTAGCCTTCAAGACAAGTCCTTCAGTTAGGTCAGCAGGCCCTAAACTCCTCCTATATAGAAATTCTTAAGTGATTCTGGTTCAACATCACATGGGCACTAGGTGCTAAAGCCTGGATTCACACCTGGGTTGGTTTGACTCCAAAGCAAGGATCTTTCTCTTTGTACTGTTTCAGCCCTAGCCAGGTTAAATCCAACTTGAAAGGACAATCATAGACCCACCTTGAACTGATGTTATAAATAATCAAATTCAGGGTTTCTTAACCTCAGCAGTATGGATATTTTTGGCTGGACAATTGTTGTGGGGACTGTCCTGCTCATCACAGGATTGTGAGCAACATTCCTGCCTCTACCCATTAGATGCTAGCAGCACCCACCCTGTTGTAACAACAGAAAATGTCTCCAGATGTTGGCAAATATCCTGGGGGAGAGGGTAAGGGGTAAAAGCGCTCCTGGTTGCAAACCACTGACCTAAACCATCTCATTTACAAACGATGTCTCAAGGGCCCGAAGAGATGAAGTAACTTTTGTTTTAAGTAGAATCCTGGTCGTTCATGTAACTTCATTTTATCCCTGTAACATACAGGCTACAATATGGAGCCCGGAGAAAATAGATGCCCTCTTGGTCCTTACAGTCTCTTAGGAGAGAGAAGGGATTGCACAAATATCTCTAATTGTACAAACTTGATGAGAAATACAGCATTACACAGGCAGCAAGGTGTAGAGAAAGAGAATGAGACCTGGATCTGCCATTTTTTAGCTGCAGGATGAAGCAAGCTTCAAAACGGGTCTGTGAACGCATTGTGCAAACTGTGAAGCCCTTGCAAACCTCAGGTGTTACTAAGATGATCAGGAATGGGATAATAACAACTATTATAATAATCAGAGTAAAAGCTTTCAGCCTTGGCGAGAGCCTTGAAGTGGCGATTTCGTTCCTGGACCTTCCGATTGTAGCTCGATCCCCATTTTTCAGCCCGAGAGGGTGCGCGCAAAGTGCCCCCGCCCACAGAGTGCCCTACCCTCTCTAGGAGCCAACCCGGCCCTTGGGCCCCTCAAGCCCCGCCTGCTTCAGGCTATGGCTCCGCCCTTGAGGGAAGCAGACCCCGCCCCCTCCGCGCCCGCTGGAATTCAGTTCCTCCCGGACAATCCCTCGCCGGGTGCCGGAGATTCCCGAACTTTTCCGACCTCTTCCCGACCCCCCTCGGGCGCCTGGGGAGGAGGAGGCGAAGATTGCCGAGGGGCGTCGGCCCCGCCCCTCCGCAGGCTCGGTCACCACCCCGCCCCGCCCCCTTCGCCCCACCCCCGCCGCAGCCTCCCGCGCGGGCCGGAGTCCCAGATCCCAGTCCCTCCCTCCTCCTTTCTCTCTCCCCGCCTTCCCGGTGCTGCCACAGTGGCGGGTCGGAGGATCCCGGCCAGTCAGCTCGTTCCTGCTCCGAGCCACTCCTCCCGCAATTAAACAGCCCTCCCCGCACCTCAGGAGCCGGACCGCCCCCTTCCTCCCCGGGCCGGCGTGTGGCGAGGGACCGTGTGAGGGAGCGGGCGCAGGCCGGCGGGCGAGCTCCGTGAGTGCGGGAGGCGGGGCGCCAGGCGGACCAGGCCGAGGCCGAGGCCGAGGGTCGCGTGTGCGCGTGAGGGCGCGAACGAGTGCCCGTCTCGCCACCCGCCCGTCGCCCCGCGCTGAGGACCCGGCGAGCGCCGAGCGCCCGTGGCCGAGGGGCGCCGGGCCCGCGCGCGCGCACGCACGCACGCACGCGGGGGCGGGGGCAGGCGCGCGCCCGCCTGTCGCGACTGTCGGGGGCCGAGGCCCAGGGGGAGGCGGCCTGTCGCGGGTCGCCCGGCTCCCGGAGGCGAGGGGGGCGCGGGCGGATGGCGGAAGGCGCCCAGCCGCAGCAGCCGCTTCAGCTCGGGCCCGGCGCCGCTGCCCGGGGGATGAAGCGGGAGTCGGAGCTGGAGCTGCCGGTGCCCGGAGGAGGAGGAGACGGAGCCGAGCCCGGCCTGAGCAAGCGGCCGCGCACCGAGGAGGCGGCGGCCGACGACGACGACGGCGGGATGCAGGTGACGGCGCGGGACGGGCGTCCCGTTACGGCGGGGGTGCGGCGCGGGGCCCGGAGGGGGGGGGTCGGAGGGAGGCGGCGGCGGCCCGGGCTCCCGCGGCGTGGAGCGGGGAGGACTCGAGGGGTCCTGGAGGTGGGAGGGGGCCGGCCGGGGCCTGGCGGGAAGGTCGGGCAGCTCGGCTGGGACGCGAAGGTGCAGGGGGGGACCCTGGCGTGGCCACGAGGGCCCTGGTTCCCGAGGGGACGAAGGGACACGACGCGTGGACGGACAGGTGTGTTGGGAGATCGAACATGGTTGCGATGGGTTCCATTTCCCCAACCCTCCCTGAGAGCGCCTCGGGGTGGAGAGGGAGCCCGGAGGTCCCGAGTCTCCGCCCCGAGGGCCGCCGGGCTGCGTTGGAGGGCGAGGGGGCGGGGTGGGACCCCTCCCGGCAAGGAGCGCCGTGTCGGCCGGCCCCGACCCGCGCGGGGCGAGGAAGGGAGCGGAGTGAGAAGCGGGAGGAGGACTCCTCGAGAGCCCGAGGGGGCTGTGGCTCCGACCGTGGGTGCGATCGCGGGGCGTGTGGCTGCGTGGTGGGGACGGCGTGGCGCTCAGGCACGTTCACTAACTTGCGGATGGGTCTGCAGAGACACGTCCCTCCCTGTGCCTGGCCGGTTTGCATCCTCCACGGGGAGCTGGGCACTAACTAGCATGGGAACTAGCGTGAGGATGCCAGTCGGGCTTGGTCATTGGCGGAAGAACTGGAAACCCCCCATAGGTTTTAGGGTTTGGTCTCTGTCCGGAAGATGCTTGCTATGAAATGGGGCGGTGTGTGTGTAGTCGTTTTGACATCTGCCTAATTCTCTTAGAATCATGGAATGTTAGAAGGGGGTTCTTAACCTGCATAGACTTGGAAGACTCTTACGCAAAATAGTTTGCGTGCACTTTTTGGTGGGAAAGAGTCAGCTAGTTATTATGCTTTGGAGTTGGACTCAAATGTTTCTACGCGGATGTTTCAACGACCTCATTTTACAGATGGGGTGTCCAGAGCCCAGGGAAGGCTGGTGACTCGCCCAAGGCCACCCCGTTAGCTGGTAGGAAAGCTGGAACTGGGAGCCGGGTCTTCTCATGCCCATTGCTGTGCCCTCTCCATTGCCCCGCTCTCGGAAATCTCGGCGGAGCTCGGAGACTTCCTGTGCTCCGCTCCTGCTTTTCAAGGCTCTGCCTGACTTCCTGTTGGAGACGGGGCTGTGTGGGAGCCCGGCGAGTTTGCTGGGCGCTTCTGAGCCTCTTTTGCAGAGGCCACTCTGTTACTTCTGTCCATTCGGGTAAAAAAAAACCCGATCCTCTTGGTGCTTATTTTAAAATGCTTTTGTTTGCCTGCTTTTGTTCTCCATTAGAACTCTGTTAGGCTGAGGGATTGTGAGAAGAAAAAGCTTGAAGCCACGGGGAAAAAATGTAGGGGACTATGGGGAGACTTTAGGGGTTGATAGCGCATGGTCAGGAGGGGAGGCTGGATGTGGGTGCTGTGGAGCCTGTTCTGCTTGGTGTGTGCATACATCTGTGTATGTCTGCATTCACTTATTGTTCCTGTCAATCATAGGTAATAGTGAGACTCCTCCCTTTCCTCCTGGGGCCCATTATTTGCTGGCTGCCTCCAAATTGGCTAAGGATGGTAGTATTTGGAAGTGGAGCCGTGCATAGGGACTTTGGGGTCCGCAGAGGAAGGAGTGGATTAGGTCCTTTGGGCACAAATGGGCAATTTACAACTGTCCCACAGAGAATCTTTTTTTCATTCTGTGTATTTGCGGGTGTTTTATTTTTCACTGTATGCATTTTCATTGTTGTAGTTCCAACACAACATGTCACACAGGTATTCATATCTTCATTGATTTAGTCTCCTGCCTTCAACGAGCTGTATGGTTCTGGGAAAACACACCCTTTGGAGCCTCTGTTTTCTTAGTTGTGAAGTAAAGTGTTTATGCAGGATGACTTCTAAGTTATCTTCTAAACAATATGTCAAGATCTTAAGGTACTTGATGCTTACAATTCAGATGGGGAGACAACATGGCTGAAAAGTTTAAGAAAGTGTATATATAAAGGATTTTCTTTTCTTTTTGGTAAGTTCAGCGGAACAGGAGTAGAGATACCACAGGATAGATGCATGTCAAAAGGCATTTCATAATTCAGAGCCAGAGTATGAAGAGGATTTGTGCCACTGGGTCCAAAAGATGGAGATAATCATTCCTGCTGAATTGGTCAAGGAAGGCTTTATGGGAAAGTTGAAACTCGAGATATAATTAGGAATAAAGGAGAAATAATGTCCATGAAAAGATAAAATTTGAACCTAGATGACCTATTCCTACCTCTAGGTTGTTAATGTATCATTCTGAGAATAATTGTAGAATATTTAATATTCATTTAACTAATGCTTATTGAGCAACTGCTATGTGCTAGGCCTAGGGTCTAGGAGATAGGGTAGTGAACTAAAGATCCTACCCTCATGGAATTCTAATTGAAAGACAGATAATAAAGAAGTGAACAATTACTAGATGGTGATAAATTGCTAAGGAGAAATAGAAAGCAGGTAAAGGGGTAGAGAGTAATGATGAAGATGGTCAGGGAAGGCCTCTGTTAGGCGACCTATGAATGGAGTGAGGGCATGGGTCATTCAGATGTTTGAGGGAAGAGGGCTCGGGTACAGGAACTGTGGGTTCTGAGGCGAGGCAGTTGCATCTTCTAAAGCTGGAGTACTATCTCTTTAATGTCCTGGGGTAGAGAGACTGGTGTAGCTGGAGCAGAAAGAGAGGGGTTTGGCAGCCTTGGGAGAGGATATCAATGGTGTAGAAATGCCATAGGCCATATTTAAGTAACACTGTAAAAATCCTTAGTGTGGCCCTAACCGGTTTGGCTCAGTGGATAAAGCATCTCGGCCAGCAGACTCCAGGGTCCTGGGTTCGATTGCGGTCTAGGGCATGTACCTTGGTTGCGGGCACATCCCCAGTAGGAAGTGTGCAGGAGGCAGCTGACCGATGTTTCTCTCTCATTGATGTTTCTAACTCTCTATGCCTCTCCCTATCTGTAAAAAAATCAATAATATATATATATATATATATATATATATATATATATATATATATATCCTTAGTGTGACTGATCTTTTTAATATATGGACTATTATTTATTTATTAATTATTTTCTTAGGAAACATAAGTTTATTGTCTTAGAATTCTGGACATCAAAAGTCCAAAAGCAGTGTCACTGATGTAAAGTTAAGATGTCAGCAGGGCTGGTTGCTCTTAGCGGTTCCAGGGGAGAATCCTTTCTCTGCCTCTTCCTGCTTCTAGAGGCTGCTCCAAGCCCTTGGCTCGTCGGCTGGTGGCATTACCAGTCTACTCTCTGCTTCCCTTGTTACATGGCCTTCTCTCTCTATATGAGTATGTCTTAAAGCATATGTTCTTTTCTTGCAACTTAACACAAATAGAGTTTTTCTGAGGTTATAGTTCTTTTTGGGAAGCCTTCTGACAGTTTAGTTGACAACAGAACCTATCTTGTCTCCTTTATTTTTTTAAAGTAGGTTTTTATTGATTTTAGAGAAAGAAAGGGAGAGGAAGTGAAACATCAATGTGAGAAACATTAATGGACTGTCCTCTGCACGCACTCTGACCCACAATCGAGCCTGCAACCTGGGCATGTGCCCTGATCGGGAATCAGACCGATGACTTTTTGGTGCACAGATGATGCTCAATCAACTGAGCCACACCAGCCAGGGCCCCCTTTTGTTTCCTTTATATTGACGCTTAATTATGCATCATATATACCGTATTGCCCCTCAGTTGTGTTGTTACTCTTGTTTCCCTGGTGAGACCGAAAGCTTCTAGAAGATGGGAATGATATTTTCTTTTTTAAAAAATGTATTTTATTGATTTTTTTTACAGAGAGGAAGGGAAAGGGACAGAGAGTTAGAAACATCAGTGAGAGAGAAGCATTGATCAGCTGCCTCCTGCACACCTCCTACTGGGGATGTGCCCGCAACCAAGGTACATGCCCTTGACCGGAATCGAACCTGGGACCCTTGAATCCGCAGGCCGACACTCTCTCCACTGAGCCAAACTGGTTAGGGTGGGAATGATATTATCCTTGTGTTTATTCCTTTTTTTAATTGTTATTTTTAAAATTATTTTTTAAGTGTATTTACTCTCAATGCCTAACACGTTTGGGTACATAGCAAGTGCTCAATGCCTGTTGAGTTGAAGTTGAAATTGACCTTTTTATAAATAATTAAAGTATAAAAAATGAAATTCAGGGGTGAGAGTACCTTCATGAAATTACCCAATCTTTTGAGTGTCAAAAGATTACCTCCCCTCCTTTATTTTATTTTGAAGTGTGTTTATTAAAGCTGGGGGCATTGAAACAAATGAAGGGCTTAGGGTAGAAGAACCAATAGGAGAAAGTCTAGGCAGGCAGCTTTGGCTTCCTGGAAACGTTATAGGAAAGAAGTAGGCGACAGCAGGGCTGCTGTTAGCTCACTGGGGAGTCAGAGACAAGGGGGCCTTGGGGACAGATTCAGGGGATTAGCCCAGGACGAGCTGCCACTGCCCATTGCTCTCCTGGTTGCAAGTCTCATGGGGAGAGAACAGTAAAAATGCACCCCTGAGAAGGAAAAAATGGCACGGCATACTCCAGAGAGAGCCCACCAAGATTAACCCTTTTTTACAGGAGAAAGTTATCTATTGGGTTAATTTCACAAGGCTGCTTATGAAATGGAGCTGTACCTCTAAGTTGCAGATTCCAAAGCTGAATGAACCCTGTTGAATTACTGCCACTGAGCTTTTGGAGTAAATCATTACTTCCCCAAGTGGACCATAGAGAACAGGATAGAGTTGGTGGTACTTAGGTTGTAATCCTTAGGCTCACAAGGGGAGAGGAAGGGTTGGTCCTTTCAAGGGCCATTTCAAGGATCCAGAAGGTGTATGTGGGTGGAACAGGAGTCAGCACAACCCTGGAAATAGTATAGAAACAGAGAATCCTGAACCATAGAGCAGGAGGGAAGAGAAATTCAACTTGAAAACTGGAATAGGATTTAAGAAACAAAGTTAGTTGTTAAAGAGGATACTTGGCAATATTATACTCTAACCTCGTGGCAGGATCACTGCCTAGATTCCAGAGGTTCATTTCACTTTATGCAAGTCTGATATGTATGAAAATTGGGCTTTCTAAACCATGTTGAATGAATTCGTTTGCTTATCTGCTCCAGTGAATAAAAACAACTTAACAAAAATTCAGTTGTGTGCAAGTTTCCAGGAATTTAGCTGCTGTATAAGGCAAGGTGCACCTTAAGTATTACTTACAGCTTTCAGCAAAATTCTTTATGGCCGTGAAAGTGTTGGTATGTGATTGCTATATGGCTGAATAGTCGCTCTGACCATAGACTCATAAATCCAGTTTAGCTAAGTGGGTTCAGCAGTTCGTATTAATTGTTGGTTCTACTAGTAGGAAGGCTTTTACCTGGTCTCAGGGAAGGGGTCAGGTAGCCTGTAATTGCTCTGTGGATACTGTATTTTCTTGAAATAGGTTATCTTCCCATTTGCTTGTTTCTGGTTTTCTTTCCTCCTCGGTGGATGTATCTTGGGACTCCTACTTGGGTATTTGGGTGCTGAAACTAAATATAGTGCTATTATTTGAATAGAGTATAAAAGTAACGTGTTTTCCTGCCCTGGCCAGTGTTGCTCAGTTGGTTGGAGTGTCGTGCCATACACCAGAAGGTTTTGGGTTCAATTGCAGTCAGTGCACATACCCATGTTGCGGGTTCCATCCCTGGATGGGATGTGTGCAGAAGGCAACCGAACGATGTTTCTCACATCCATGTTTCTCTCTCTCTCTCTCTCTCTCTCTCTCTCTCTCTCTCTCTCTCTCTCGCCCTCTCTCCCCCTCTCTCGCCCTCTCTCCTCCTCTCTCCCTCTCTCCCTCTTCTTTCCTTTCTCTCTAAAATCAATAAAGAACATATTCTCAGGTAAGGATTAAAAATAAAAAAGTAGCTCTAACCGGTTTGGGTCAGTGGATAGAGCATCGGCCTGCGGACCAAGAGGTCCCAGGTTCGATTCCGGTCAAGGGCATGTACCTTGCTTGCGGGCACATCCCTAGTGGGGAGTGTGCAGGAGGCAGCTGATCGATGTTTCTCTCTCATCAGTGTCTCTAGCTCTCTATCCTTCTCCCTTTCTCTGTAAAAAATCAACAAAATATATTTTTAAAAAAGTAATGTGCTTTCCTTCCAAGTAATAATCATTAACAGTTTCGTTAAAATTGTTGAATCTTTCTACCTGTCTTAATCTGCTCAGGCTGCCATAACAAAATTCCATAGATCTGGTGGCTTAAACAATAGAAATTTATTTCTCACATTCTGGAGACTGGAAGTCCAAGATTAAGGTGCTGGCAGACTTCCTGTCTGGTGAGGGTTGTCCTCCTGGCATACACTCAGCTGCCTTCTGTTGGTGTGCTCCCATGGCCTCTCCTTGGTCTGAGTCCCTGGACAGAGAAAGATGTATCTTCCTCTTCTTACAAGGGCACTAACCCCAGCATGAGGATCATTATTATCTAATCGAAGCCTAGACCTCCCAAAGGCCTTGCCTCCAAATACCATCCCAGTATGGGCTAGGGCTCCAACAGGTTAATTCTGGGGGAACACACATTCAGCCCATTATACTGCAGATGCAGAAACTGAGGTACAGTCACATAAAAATTACCACATTTTTTAAAAGCCTCATAAGAGAAGACTGCGAATGTAAAACTGGGAATGTCTTTGAGAAGGAGAAAGTCAGGTCTGAATTCAGAGTAGAATTGTTTTTCAGGGTGACTCAAGAAATTAACCTGAGTTGAATTTGTTTCCCATCTCTCTCTCCCATTTTCTAGCCACTGTGTCATTTTTCCCCCAATCACACTGACATATGAACACAGCAGAAACTAACTAGAGATTTAACTTTCATTTTGATATAAAGCAGACTGGTGCGAACAGGCCTCAAGATTACAGGACTGTGGGAAAAGAAAGTCACTATACTACTTAGGGTAAGCAAGACTGTCGCTCTAGCGAATTACTAGTTTAACATCTTTCAGGCTGTCAGTTCGATGTCAGGCTTTAATTGTAGAAACAATGAAGACAGTCATTAAATGAGTGGATTTGTTTGAATTTTTGTTGATATGCATTTGTAAAGCATAATAAACATCTTTATTCTGGGGGCAGATGTGCAATTCCTTCAAAAACAAGAGGGACGAGCCTCAGAGATGATGGAAAGGAAATGGCAGTAATTGGAGTGCAAGCAAACAGATGGTGTGAGGGAGGGCGGCTGCATCGGTGTTTTAGGTGGCCCCGAGGAGTATTGAGTTTCTTATTCTTCTCCCCTACAGCCCCAATACAAGCAGGCAGCTTACAGGACTAAGGTTTCATGATCTAATCCATCACAGATCAGCTTGAACAAGCCCATTGGCTGGCGCTGATCTAGTTAGGAGGGTAATGCAAAGCTGCTTGAGCCCAGGATTGGGGCAAATCGGATCAGAACTGCCAAGTGAATCCTGGACGTATTTCTGTAATTTGGGGGGAAATGAGGGGGGGAGGGAGGGGTGGGAAGAAGAAGAGAGGAAACAAGAGCTGCTGTGCATTTTTCAAATGTGTTAGGGACTCAGAGGAACGTGCGTGGAGGATTTGATATATTTCTTTGGAGTAGAGCCAGCTTGCTCTGATTATTTGAGTCTGAACATTTTTGGTCAGTAATGCTCAGGAATGACCTTTTTTAGTAGCATTTGGAGATTCTAGTTGTGATAACTCAGGTGTTACTTCTCTGAGTGATCCCTTATTCCAAAATAATATGATACGGGTTCCCTCTCAATTTTTAAAAGGGAGATATTATTATTATCACCATTATTGTTATTATTTTTTAAATATTTTATTGATTTTTTACAGAGAGGAAGGAAGAGGGATAGAGAGTTAGAAACATTGATGAGAGAGAAACATCAATCAGCTGCCTCTTGCACACCCCCTACCAGGGGTGTGCCTGAAGCCAAGGTACATGCCCTTGACCAGAATTGAACCTGGGACCCCTGAGTCCACAGGCCGACGCTCTATCCATTGAGTCAAACCGGTCAGGGCTATCACCATTATTATTACCAACCTTAACATATAATTACATTTGTTGTTCCTATATACTTGAACTTTGGTGTAATGAAAGAAACACTATTTTGTATTTCTCATATTTGGGTTTGAATTTTGGCTCCTTCAGTTACCAACTGAATGACCTTTGGCAAGATACTTAACATCTGCACTCCTGTTTACACATCTGTGAACTGGAAGAACTAATGCAAACTCCAGTGAGCTGCTATAATGAATAACCAGCGTTATTTAAAGAGCCTATCATGGAATCCAGCAGTAAATGTTGATTTCTTGCCTCCTTATAACCTGCTATACAGCACTCAGTTCCTGCTTACTGCCAGATCAGCATGGAGTGGTTAATGCACTTTCGATTAAGTGCCAGAGTTGGGAACTGCTAGAGATGAGCAATGTGTTAGTTAAACTGGGAAACCTAATTTGCTGGTCATCAGGGTGGAGGAGGAAAATGGATCTGGTCTAGTTAGAGGAAGAGCAGACTTTAGCTAAGAACTGAAAGGACTACTGAGGTATCACAGGGCCTGCAACAGGCATGTGGACATTTCATGGAACCTGTGGGATCTTTCCTGGGAGAGTGGGTGACCGTTATATGCTGGCTGTTTTGTGGTATATGTTTGTGTTTTAAACTTTATAAGGTTTGTTGGTTGGTTAAATATGTTGCATCAAATAGATGGTATCTTTTGTTCTCATTTTGGTTTGTGGAAATTAAGTTGGGATGCCTTTGTCTCTTGCAGTCTCTTTCCAGTGTCTTTAAACCCATCCTCTAAACCACTGGTTCTCAACCTTGGCTGCACATTAGAGTCACCTGGGAATCTTTTTAAAAGCCTGATTTCTGGGCCTCACCCTCCGAAAATTCTGTTTCTTTGTTATGGGGTGGGGCCACAACATTAGTAACAAAGAAGCAGAATTTCTGGAGGATGAGGCCCAGAAATCAGGATTTTAAAAAGATTCCCAGGTGATTCCCTAATTAATGTGCAGCCAAGGGTGAGAACCACTGATCTAGAGACTGTTAACAGAGTCATCCATCTGCAACAGCTTAAAATCATTTGATAGCTTGTCTTTGACTTCAGGATAAGGTCCGTTCCCTTGTTTTGCCAACCAGGTCCTGATTTCTGCCTGACTTTCTAGCTTAAGGTGACCAGATTTTAACATTGGTAAAGCGGGACACCATTGACTGCTTGGCTGCCGAAAACTGTATATTCCCTTCCCATTCTCCCGCCGTTCCCTAGCTTGTCGTGCATTCTTTCCAAAAATCGGGACTTTTTAAAAACGCCTCAGGATGCCAGACAAATTGTTAAAAATCGGGACTGTCCCGCCAAAAGCGGGACATCTGGTCACTTATTCTAGCCTCATCTCTTTCTACACTCCACTTCCAAGTCCATGCTCAGAGGCTTGTAGTTTCCTGAGCACACTGCCACCCCCAGTTAACTCATGCCTCTTGTTTCTGTTCCTTTAGCGTGCAGTTCCTGCCTCCCAGCTCTCATTTGTAAGGCTCAATCTTCAAGAATCATTTGGGATATTGATTCCTACTGGATGCTTTTTGTATCGGCTCCCTTCCCTCCCCCATTCCTACTGGTTTCCAAAACATATAATGTCCATACTCTGTTTTAAGACTTTTTAGATTAACATTTGCTCAAATGTCTGCCCTCCCACCTCTACCCAGACTGTGAGGTCAACAGAGCCTTTGGAGGTCATAGGATTTAGCACCGTGCCTGGGGCTATGGAGCTTGCTGAACTGAACTTTTGTCTTTCTGCTTCTTAGTTGGGGCCTGCAGATGGCTTTACTTATTTCTCCAGATTTTCCCTGGGGGGCGGGGCAGGGCGGGGCGGGGGTCTGGCCCTTGGTCTGCTTTCTAGCTCAAGTAAAGACAGGGTGTTGTGAGATTTGTGAATGGTACCTGATCTTTTCATTGATTTCGGGTTAAAGGTGAGAGAGGGGGTCTTTGAAAACAGAAGCTGGGGTGGAATTTAACTGCTGTATGTGCTGCGTGGGCATGGCAACCTGATGTTTCGTTTCCTGAGCTCAGATATTAATTGCATGCACGTGTGTCTGTCTAAAAAGTGCCTTTGTGATGGTGTGGTTAGGAAAATAGAGGACCCACACAGTAAGGGGCAATTAGAGCTAAACTGTTCCAGTTCACTGGAGCAGCCTGTTGATCTGCCTTCTACATGCTGCTGGGAGACTGTGGAGTGTTGCAGTGACTCTTACCACCATTTGGGACTGTGCCATTTGATCAACTATGGACATTAACCTTCCCCTTTCCAATCGATGACTTTCATAAGCTCTCACAGCTTGTTTTTATGGATGCAGGAAAAATACCCAACTGAGGTACCTCATAAACATATAACCTTTTTTCAGATTGCTCATTAGATATGCTTGAAAGTGAGGAAGTTTGATACAGTTCTTTTAAATCTCACCTTTGGAGATAGATTCATAAAAGAATTTCACAGGCATCATCTCTCTCTGGCCCTTGTTCCCCTCCTCCTTCCCTTTCAGCTTCTGATTTGTGCTCCTGTATAATTCTCTCCTGTTCTCTTGCTAGTTTAGTTGGGCCTGTTTAAAGGCAAATGAGCACGCTTTGTAGTGCCTCTGACCTTTTGGATTCTGAATGTGGCAGGTTCTGAGAAGGGATAAGAGGGAGGGGGAGAGAGACTGACTTGTAATATCACTTCCTTGTGACGTGATCTGCACATATGTGGCATCCAGAAATTCCAGCTGAGGATTCAAGGCACAGGACACATGATGAATACCACTTATGAAGTAGATGACAATTTTGAATTGCCAGATCATAATGGTTGAGTAACTGCTTAAAAACCTATTTTATCAAGTGTGGGAAGAGAACCTTTGAAATTTAGACTTCCACATGGGTGTGTTCAACCATAGTACTTGGGTTTTTAGGGACCTAAGTCCCCAGATAATACCCTGGTATGTGGGATTTTTCCCATGTAGAGGACGATTCCTTGGTTTCTCCTTTGCAGGGGAAAAGAGGTTTTACAGCGAGTATTGGATATTTTATTCCAGGCATGTGGTTTTTGAGGAGGCATACTGTTTTTGTTTTTGGCCACATTGATTTTGTCGGATCCTAATTGGGACTATCACAAACAAATCATGATTTGTGGGGAGGGATGGACGGCGGTAGCTGTGGGACTCTCAGCTCAGGGATGTGGGGTGGGGGCAGAAGCTATACTAACAGAACTAGAGGTACTGCAGACATTGTCTGGGGGTGCAGTGGGCTTGAATGTGATCTCCAGCTACTGCTTGGGTTGGAACACTTTTGGAACAGAGGCTCATGGAGACTCCTTCCAGATGCTTTATTTGAGCAGCTTTTTCCTCTGCAAATTGAAGCTGTTTGGAGGAGGGAGTGTTAATTGCTGTCAGCCAGATGATTTCCAAAGCAGACCGATGTGGATTTCATGTAGGAATCTATTTCAGGGCTGTGTGGCCTGTCCTGAGTCAAGAGGACTTTGGTTCCATTTTTCTGGAAGTTGGAGGGCTTCTATGAGCTGCTCTATTTATCTTGGACCGTTAGGCAAGAAGGAAAGCAGCTGCATAGTTAGTCCTTGTTGCATGGAGCTTAGTTTCATAGGTCATTCTGTCTTGGGGGTTTTTATATAGTCAAGTTACGACCTTACGTTTTTTGTTTTCTTTTTCCCGTCTGCAGTTCAGTGCTCCACAAAAATTCTGAGGAGAATAGGTAATAATTTTGAGTAGAAAGCAAGAATTGTTTGGCTCCTTCCCCCACTTTCTTACTCAATTCCTCCCCCCCCCTCCCCCCAGTCCTTTGCAAAAAGAATCTACAAATGAGTTTGCTTATCCTCTCATCAGACTGGCTTGTCCCCCTAATCAGTCTGAATATGTATGTGGCTTTGACAGCTTTCACCTGCTATTCCTTGGTTTCTAGGGGATGGGGCAGTAGGACTGTGTCATTTCAAAGCAAGAGCTGGCAAAATTGGAAGATGTTTTGTGTTGGCTCCCAGCACCCACAAAGCTTTACTCATTGGTTTGCACCTCATACAAGCTTCCAGGAACACAGTCACTGTCAGTGGCTGGCACAGTGGGTTTGAGGACTTTGAACTTCAGGAAGTCTACACAATGGCTGCCTCTCACAGTGGGAGCTTTGGCAAAGCTTACAGGGAGGTAGTAGCACTTGTTTGGAAAGTGTGTCTGTGGTTTTATGCTGGACATCTCTGTGAGAGAGGTAGAGGCAGACTTGTTTTGAGCATGTTGAATAGCACTATACAGTTGTCACTTAGGTGGCCCATTGCATAAATGTTAGTGTTGCTGTCCTCATGTACAAATTTTATTGTATGGTTTGTATGTTGTAATCATAGTTTGACTCATGACTTTTAATAAGCTGATTTGGCTAATTTTGATATCCTAGCCTTTGAAATGATGCTTTGTTGAGCTTAGAGGTTAATATTTCTGTTGGCTACCTTGTTCCAATCCCCAGCTGCTGCTCATTATGCATTATAGACACATCCTCTGTCCCCCTACTTTCTCTTCTAGGTCTTCAGCTGCTTGTTGTCGTAGTAGATAGATCTTTTTGCAGCAACATTTTAACTTTGCACTGGCTATGTTTTACAATGTTGGAGATCAATTGGTTATTGTTGGTATGGTATGAGGCCTTTCAAAAAAGTGCTTATCAGGGACCATTAGAAATTTTTGTCAGCAACATAAAAATGCTGTGATGAACAGATACCTGTGTGTCTGTCAAGGTGTATGTGCAGTTTTCCTGTATGCTTACTTTGCATTTCTCTCTCTGTGAGTAGTTTGGAATAAATATTATCCTATAGATTTTGCTTTTTAATTCTGGGAAGCCTGTTTCAAGAACCTTTTATATTTTATTGAGTTTGGTGTGGGGATCATTCATCCTTTCCGGATTTTGCTTTACTATGAATTGTTATCTGCTGTGTTAGTTTTAGGCAAATAGTAAATACTTATTTGGTTTACCAGTGTCCTGAAATATTTGATCCAACATCCTGTTTTAAGGAAGAAAATTGTCTAATTGAGGGTATTCCAACCTGTTTTCATTGATTACTTGTTAAGAAATAATAGTTATCATTCTGGGGGGAAAATTCAAGCACAGTTTTCTTAACTATTGCATTTTACTTTCAGATGCTGTGACTCTAAATTCATAAAAAAGTATTTAGTGAAGGGTCTCCTTCTCATCCCTGTTCCTTTCTGCCCTATACCTTGTTAATGGAATGAGTAACATTGTTTCTTAGGTTACTTCTCTTTTCCTTTTACACAAACTAGCATACTCACTACATTCTTTTGCACTTTGTTTTTTTTTTTCATTTTCTGTATTAGAGGTTAATTTTACTTTTTAATGTAACTGGGTCTATTAATGTTTACATTAATGATTTCTGTTTGTTTGTCATGCTTCGAAAAGCTTTGCCCACGCTAGGATTATAAAAAAATACAGAATGGGCTTGCAGATAATCCTGAGTTGGAGTCCCAGTTTTACTACTTCACAGCTGTGTGATTTTGATTAATAATTTGGTTAAGTAACTAAGCCTTAAGTTACTTAGTGTAAGAATGAAGAAATAAGGTATGTAATACAATTATTATTCAGTTCAGGGCCCGTTATATATAGCTGTTCAATATACAACAAGGTAGGGCAAAAGTAGGTTTACTGAGGTTGGTATGGAAAATAAAATAATAAATAGTAATACAAGAATAAACTCTTGTATACTCACAGCTGTAAGGCTACTTTTGCCCCACACTGTATAATAGCCATTTTATTATTGTTACCCAGGCCCATGATTTTGTATCCTAGTGCTTTTTTAATTCCTTAAAGACAGGAACAATCTCTTAATCTTTGTTGAAAAAATATATCAACGTTTATATAATCTATTTTTTCAAGTTTTAAAGTAAATTTAGTTGCTTTTTCTGAAATCACCTCTTGATTTGAAGCACAGTGACTAAAATCACACATACAGTTATTAAATTTTACAGTTTATAAGATGTTTTGACTCAGGTCTTTATTTATTCCCTACAGCAGCCCTGAAAGACTGGTGACGCTTCAGATATTGAAAATAGAACTTTCTAAGCCTCATGACTAGGAAGTGGCAAAGCTGATGCTTCTACACAGATCCTGTAGCTCTTTATCCAGTGCCTTTTCCTCTGGGCCTCATGCCCCTCAGACCAAAGAGTATGATTGCCAAGGAATGGGGTTGTCTTCTCAAGCTGTATATTTAATACAGAAAACCTTCCACCCATTACCTGAAAGCTGATTATGTCAAACTTGGAAGTCAGCATTGAACCCCAGTTTCTTCAATAATTTGGATCAAGCCAGTATTTTGAATTGGGATTTTGCTAAAATTTATTATGCACCTAAATGTGCCACACATTGTATTAGGGACTTTATGTGTTTACCTCATTTTTCTGTAGTTCATATTCAAGGGAATTTAAATGGGGTAATTGTATATATGGTGGTTTGTTCTTGTCTTTTTTTTTTTTTTTTGCCACAAAGTTATTTCATCTTTGATTTGAGCAAATTACAGGTCAACACTAGGTAAATCAACAGCGGATAATGGTGGGTAGTATGACACCGTAATAGCTGAAGCCATCTAGAGATTATCTGGAGCAGCTCTGCTTCAGAAAGGAAAAATAGATGATGTCTTCATTTTAATGGGCAAGTGTATCTCAGGCTCAGAGAGAGTATGTGAGGATGAACAATATGCTCCAACTTTTGGCTTTAGGGCTTAATAGATTCTTTCATTTCTTAGTTGTTTTTTTTTTATTATTCTGTGCAATTTCTCAGAGACTTTGTGTGTGGAGTTTTCCCCCTTTATTTTTACATTTATTTTTAAAGCATATAATATGTTCACATAGGTGTGATTCATAATATGCAACAGATTGAAGAGTAAAAAGTTTCTGCCTGCTGCCCACCCCCTGGTGTCTCTCCTTGCAGGTGATCGGTATGGTTAGTTATTTGGGTATCCCTTCAGAGATAGTACCTAACATTTTCTCACCCCCCTTTAAAAACTCAAATGGAAGTATTAATATGCATACTGTTCTTTGTTTTGCTTTTCTCTGTTTTGGAGATCACTTTTATAGTTTAGGTTTTTTTCTCTATTTGTTAGGCTTCTCAAATTGGGATTATTCTATTTTGGTCTATTGAAGTAACTAGATCTAAGTGTCTCTAGTAAGGATGACTGTTTAATACAAAACTGTTTAATAAAGTTTGAGTCTACATGGTGTTTTTTTTTAGAATCATGGAATCACAGGAGGGGAGACGTAATTGGCATCTCCATTCTTTCACATGAGTATTTTACAAATCTCTGACTAGTGATACCTTTTAATGAGGCTTTAAAATACAGTAAAGATGCCCTAACCAGTTTGGCTCAGTGGATAGAGTGTTGACCTGCAGACTCAAGGGTCCCGGATCTAATTCCGATCAAGGGCATGTACCTTGGTTGTGGGCACATCTCCAGTAGAGAGTGTGCAGGAGGCAGCTGATCAATGTTTCTCTCTCATTGATGTTTCTAAGTTTCTATTCCTCTCCCTTCCTCTTTGTAAAAAAAAAAAAATCAATAAAATATATTAAAAAATATATAGTAAAGATATTTCTTCTTTTTCTTAAAGGTAGTAATTTACCACAAACTCTTTAAAAATTATATATTTTAAAAGTATATATTTTAATAGATATTTAATATATTGAATATATAAAATATATATTTAATATATTTAATATATTAAATACATTTTTAATATATTTGTTGATTTCAGAGATAAAGGGAGAGGGAGGGAGAGAGATAGAAACATCAATGATGAGATAGACTCATTGATTGCCTCCTGCACTGGGGACTGAATCCCACTGGGGACTGAACCCACAACCCAGGCATATGCCCTTGACTGGAATCGAACTCAGGACCCTTCAGTCTGCAGGCCAACGCTCTACCCACTGAGCCAAACTGGCCAGGGCAAAAAAAAATATTTTTTATTGATTCCAGAGAGGAAGGGAGAGGGAGAGATAGAAATAGCAATGATGAGAGAGAATCATCAGTTGGCTGCCTCCTGCATGCCTCCCTACTGGGGATCGAGCCCGAAACCCAGGCATGTGTCCTGACCAGGAATTGAACCATGACCTTCTGGTTCATAGGTCGAGACTCAACCACTGAGCCACACTACCTGGGCTAGTAAAGATATTTTAAAGATAGGAGTAAAATGTTGGCTTCCTCAGCTTTCCTCCTGCCCCAGCCAGCTTTTCCTGGTTCTTTTTGCCCTAGTGGGTCCATTTTTGGTCAGATATCTTGTCATTGAGTTAGTAATGATACTCAGGATCTGCCTTGAGTCATTGCATGTGGAATCTAACCACAGTGTGATTTTATTCAATATGACATCTTTTATACCAGACATATCTAAAATGCCCAGGTTTATCCTCATTGAATGTCAGTGCTGTCACGAGGCTGTTCAGTGAGCCAGACTTTGAATTGAATTGTGAGAAAGGAAGGTTTAATTCCTCATAGGTGTTTGCATCTTGGCAGCCATTATTGTCGTTGGTTTTCCTTAGCCCCTGTGTTTGTGGAAAGTCCCAGGATTGAGTGAATGCTTCTGATGCCTGGAATATGCCCATTCTGCCACTGAGACTCGATGGGCAGTACATAGATATGGTTCAACAAACAGGGAATATTTTTCTTTTGCTTACGGAACATAGTGGATTCTAATTTAGACATAGAATTAAGGATTTCAAGCATAGGCTTGTTTCTAGCTCTGTTATTCTTTATGGATTTCTGCAATTAAAGATAGGAAGTAAAATTGTGCTTTTCAGAGTTGGCTTCTGCAATGCACCTTTGTCTCCACGAGAATATTATGGAGGAGGTAGCATTCCAACTGTTCAGAGAATGACGCCCGTGGAGATGTCTTGCACTCTAGATGAATGCTGACCTTGATTGTATGGTCATGTTAATCTCACCCACCATACAATCTTTATAGTCCTAAGGCCTCACTGGAGTGAATTAAGTCTACTTGATCGCTATGGTCCTAAGCAGTGAATGGAAGCCGGCAGGGCACCAGATGCTGTGTTGTTTCCCCTATTGCTTCTTCCTTCACACCCGGTGTAAGGTTTCCAGGCAATTGTGCAACCTGATAGCTGAAAGCGCCTGTCTTAGCAGTTGAGAGATGGGTTGGCAGGTAGCTCAAATAACTCCATCTTCCTGATAAGAGCCACTGATCCAGGCTGCTGGCTGCTGGGAGTGGGAGCTGTACTGCCAGCGCTCTACCCAGCAGGAATGGTGGTGTGGGTCTCTGGTGTTTCAGGACTCCAAGAATGTACCCACGGCAGTTTGAGAGGTCTGGCCAGCATCACTAGGGAAGCAGCACAGTTTGAGAAGCAGATTGTATCTTACAGGAGATTGGTCCTAGGAAATGGTAGCACACAGGAGCAGAAGAAGCACCAGCATTGGAAATCTGAAGTACAAACCCAAGAAATAGAAATGGTGTTTTCTTAACCTAAAACCCAGTTGAAGAATTTATGAGTCATGTAGGGGCACAGCGATGACTAAGACTTGAAGGTGCAACAGGGAAGTAGATGTGTACACAGATCATTTTAATACAGGGAGGTAATTACTCTGACCGAGGTACACACAGAGGAGCCTATGTCAAACCTAGTGTTTTGGTAACATATCCTTTGTGTACTACTTTATCAGAGTAATTATCACACTGTAATAAAATATTGGGTTCAGAGGATCAGTTCTGGTGTGAGACTGTCTAGCATCATATTCTGCGTCCGTACCTACATAACTGTTCATTGGGCAAGTTATTTCCTCTGCTTCATGTATAAAATGGGGTAATAACAGTTTCTACCTCAGAAGGTTGTTGTATTAAGTTCATTAATGTAATAAATATAATGTGCCCGGAAGAGTGCCTGGTCCATGATAACACTATGTAAGTGTTATCTGTTATTATGGTGGTTATATAGCACCAAGGAGGGGCACCAGAGTCCATGGCAGACACATGTTGACCAAGGGCCGCATTTATTGTATTTAATAAAAGATTTTTAGTATTAATTATGCCAGGCACCATACAGAAGCAAATCAATGACATGGTTACCAACTATGCAGTTGTGTACAATATATGATAAGAATCAGTTTTTTGTCTTGGCTAGCTTGGCTCAGTAGTTGAGGATCAACCTGTGAACCAGGATCACCGTTCATCTCCCAGTCAGGGCACATGCCTGGGGTTGTGGGTTTGATCTCCAGTTGGGGGTGTGCAGGAGGCAGCTAATCAATGATTCTCTCTCATCACTGATGTTTCTATCTATCCCTCTCCCTTCCTCTCTGAAATAAATAAAAATATAAAAATAGTCAGGTTTTGGGAAAGTTGTGTAAAAAGAAAATTGATGCGAGAAACTTTAGTATCCCATGGCATTTTTATAGAAGGAATCTTGCCCCTCCTTTTGGAGTTGCATTAGAGACCCTTGAGTTTTCTCTACATTTTGAAGAAAGGCTGTATACTGTACTTTAAGGTAGAACAATACGTACCTATTTCAGACAGGTATGAATCTTTCCTGATTTTTTTAAAACCTCTAGGCGAAACCATTTTAAATCAGAATCAATTAATCCGTCTACCCTTTCTTCATTCTCTTTCTCCCTCTTTAAAATGAAAAAAAAAAAAAAAAAACCTAATATTTAAATCAGTTTCATTGTTCTTTATATTAAAAGCAAACCTCTTATTGTGAAAAACCCTTACCCTTTTGCTTGGTCATTCTTTCTTCCAACAACATTTGAATGCTTAGGACATGTTTGCCCAGGGTTACAGAGTTCAAGGAGTTTATTATGGAACCTGTGAGGTCTATGGGTTGGTTTCTGGAACATCAGTACATTAGAATAAAAATTTGATCACACAAGTATTGATAAGGGTGTAAGTACAGAAATAGGTACAGTATTTTCTGGTGTATAAGACGACTTTTTAACCCAGGAAAATCTTCTCAAAAGTTGTCTTATATGCCCTGGCCGGTTTGGCTCAGTGGATAGAGCATCGGCCTGTGGACTCAAAGAGCCCCAGGTTCGATTCCGGTCAAGGGCACGTGCCTTGGTTGTGGGCACATCCCCAGTGGGGAGTATGCAGGGGGCAGCTGATCGATGTTTCTCTCTCATCGATGTTTCTAACTCTCCCTCTCCCTTCCTCTCTGTAAAAAATCAATAAAATATACTAAAAAAAAAAAAAAGTTTTTTTTTTTAAAGTTGTCTTATATGCCAGAAAATACAGTACTCATATTGCTGGTGAGGTAAAAAGTCCCATAACCTCCATGAAGAGAGAGCTACTTAACAATATTCTTTGTCTCAGCAGTTTCATCTCTAGAAATTTATCCAGAGATACTCTAGCATCTGTGTGTGATCTTATATGTATTACAGCATTATTTGAAATAGCAAAAGACTGAAAAACCAAAATGCTCTTTGACAGGAAATGTGTCAATTAAAATGTTATAGTCATACAGTGGAATATCACGCAGCCATTAACAAGATTTAGCTTTATATGAATGGACATAGAAGATTCTAAAATACATCAAGTGTAAAGAAATAAAAGTATATATTGATATGCCCGTAGACACTCTCCCAGGAAACGCAAGATTGTAACAGTGGTTGCCTCTAGGTTAGAGGTACTGAGTGACAGGTACTGAGTGGCTGGACTGCATATATTTTTTAAAAATAATTTATTAAAAGTACATAGGAATAAATTCAGGAGCTATTATACTTAATTAAGATCTTTGAACTTGCTAATTTTCATAGACCAAACAATAAAGTTATGTGCCAGAGTAAAACTGTGGCAATTCTGCAAACCACAAACAGACAAAATGGTGCTAGTGGTGGCATGAGGTTATTTTAATTTTGTTATCACGTTTTTTGTTGGTACATAGGGTGTTTTCAGTGCTTATATTTATTATTAACTGTCTTATTCAATAAGGAAAAACTATCTGATTATATTGGAAATGCTGATACAAAGGGTGAATAAATGTAGAGATGATTATAAATGGAAGCAATGTTGAATGATTCATCAGCACAATTATAAAGGATCGAGTGCAAATCCTAAAGTGAGTTGAGAAGAAACAAAACAAATCAGAACCACTACCATAAACCTTCTCCAGATTTCTTCAGAAATGTTCTTTCACTAGATATGCACCCTTGGGTTACTTGGATTTTTTCACATTGAAAATTTATGAACTAATAGACTTAGGAAGTGTCTTTCATTCCAGATCTAACCTGATGGTAAATGAGGAGTTTCTCTACCTGAGAGGAGTGAGGACAGAGGAATTGAAGAGTTCTTATCCAGCTGGGGTGGGATGTGCACAGAGAGAACATTCTGCAGGAGCCGTTGCTGAGGAGTGAGTGAGTGAGTAGGGGTAAGGCAGGCTAAGGAGAGTGAGGGCAGGCCGTTCCAGGAGGAAGAAGCAGTCTGTACGAGGACAAGGCATGAGAGGAATTGCAGGTGGGTCAGTAGGCTTGGAATGGAGGCCAGGCCGGCAGGGGATTTTCCCAGTATCTTTGATAGATACCGTATTTTTACCGTATTTTCCGGCGTATGAGACGACTTTTTAACCCAGGAAAATCTTCTCAAAAGTCTTATATGCCCAGTTGTCTTACATGCTGGAAAATATGGTAGTTTATCCACTGACTGTCATCCTCTTGCAGTCATGTACCATTCTTCTCAAAGCTGACTGGATGGTGGTGATTGGATTATCCTATCACTCAAGGAGCACAGCCTCATAGTGATATGATAGGTGGAGTAGGAACACTGCCTTTGTTCACTCCCCCACCCCCTAAGAGAGGGTAAACCTGTACTTGATTATGTCGCATGTACGTATGTAGTTGTGCAGCCGTCCAGCAGAACTACTCACTCCCATTTGGAGTCCTAGTTGAGAGTGCTGCATGGAACTAACCTGAGGCTGATGTTCCATTGCACTGGATTTGAGTTTATGTGAAGCTCTTCCTGCCGTGCAGGCGCACATTTTGCTCTTCATAATAGGAATGCTGTAACAATGTTTTGGCCATTAGAGGTTTTCACAGACTTCCAAACATTGAAGTGTTTAATCTCCACAGTGTACCAGGGTAGGTGGCAGGAAGGCAAGTGACACTCACATATCTTGAATATTAGCACATTTTGGTTGTTCATGCCTCTTTTTACAAAACAAACGAACATATTTTATTGATTTTTTTACAGAGAGGAAAGGAGAGGGATAGAAAGCTAGAAACATTGATGACAGAAAAACATCGATCACTTGCCTCCTGCACACCTCCCACTGGGGTTGTTCCGGCAACTGAGGTACATGCCCAAGACCAGAATCGAACCTGGGACCTTTCAGTTCGCAGGCTGACGCTCTGTCCACTGAGCCAAACCAGTTAGAGCTGCTCATGCCTCTTATGGATAAAGTTTCTCCTTTGAAGCTGAAATGTTGTTCTATGCTTTAAATCCACTCAAAGATAACATTCTGGAAAGCTTGAACCAAACCTGGTCAGATGCTTCTGAGTTATGAAAGAGGGATTGAAATAAAATTTTCAGCTAAAAATAATTTTGCTCACAAGTTACCGAAAATGGCTGATTACAAATGCTTTTAAGAAACATTTCTGAGCTACCATAAGCTAAAGGTCAAGAAAAGTAAAGTTTAGAGCACTTTTTGAGAATGATTTGCTCTATTTTGCCAAGCTTCTCATTTCATAATTACTTCATGAGACAAAAGCTGGGGGAGTGTTACAACTTCGATTTGGTGAGGAGTTGGAAGGGATTCTTTAAGTAGAACATACACAGATGCTGTCTGTATTTGTGGGAGGCATTAGGGTTAGGTGAATGCAGGACATTTGATTCTGAGATATTGTACAGTTGCTATGCTAATTACAGTAGGTCCTCGGTTACGTTGGAGATCCGTTCCTACGACGTAACTCGATTTTCACTGTATGTCGGAACCCACCTGCATAAAGAACTTATGTCACTCACGTGGAGCACATACACAGCAGTAATGAAGTGAGACAGTAAAAAAAATGTAAAAGAGCCCCGACTGGTTTGGCTCAGTGGATAGAGCTCTGACCTGTGGACTAAAGGGTCCTGGGTTCGATTCTGGTCAAGGGCATGTACCTTGGTTGTGGGCACATCCCCAGTAGAGGGTGTGCAGGAGGTAGCTGATCGATGTTTCTCTCTCATTGATGTTTCTAACTCTCTATCCCTCTCCCTTCCTCTCTGTAAAAAAAATCAGTAATATATATTTTAAAAAATGTAAAAGAGAGATAACAATTCCTGACCTTTACTTGTGGTAAATAAATAATAAAAAAATAAAGCACATATGTACATACATTGAAATGACAGAACTTTTTTTTATATAAATAAATGGGAGTCCTACATAACCTGAGGACTGTCTGTAATTGCTTAAGGCCCTTATTTCCCATTGCAGAGCAAATTTTGCTCTCATGGAATATTTGTTAGTTTCCACAGAGAACCAAGTGGCAAGTCTTCAGAATGTGGAATTGCCATTGCTATTCTGTCAACCTGTTAAAGCACCTCTCTGCATTTCATTGAATTGTGGATTTAAGAATCACTCAGTTATGGGAAAGCACTTTTTTTTTGGTTAATCTTCACCTGAGGATATTTTTCCATTGACTTTTAGAAACAATGGAAGAGAGGGGTGAGGGGAGAGAGGAGAAAAAACATGAATGTGGGAGAGACCCATGATTGGTTGCCTCCCCCATATGCCCGACTGTGGCACGGCTGGAGCCTGCAACTGAGGTACATGCCCTTGACCAGAATTCAACTCGTGACCCTTCCCAAACCCACCAGGGCTGTGGAGCACTTTTTAAAAATATATATATTTTTATTGATTTCGGAGAGGAAGAGAGAGAAACATCAACAATGAGAAGGAATCATTGATCAACTACCTCCTGCACACCCCCTACTGGGGATTGAGCCTGCAACCCAGGCATGTGCCCTTGACTGGAATCAAACGTGGGATCTTTCAGTCCACAGGCTAATACTCTATCCACTGAGCCAAACTGGTAGGGCTAGGAATCAGTTTTTATTTGCAGTATGGTCAGTTATGATTGGCGTTTATATTTTGTGCTGCATTCTAAAACCGCCCTGTGCTTTAGCGATTACCCTGTCCTTTTGCAGCAATAGTATGTGCTGTTGTTAGTGGTGGTAGCCTTGAGAAACTGCAGAGGCATGCAGACTTTCATTAATTGTTAGTATTATAGAGTAACATTTTGAATTAGAATAAGATTTAGAGCCTTTTTTCCCTCATTAAAAAAAAATCACTCTTTAAAATACAGCCAGTATAAAGTCATGATGTTTTCCTTCCTAAATATAAAACACTAGGGGCTCGGTGCACAAAAATTTGTGCACTTGGGGTAGGGGGGTCCCTCAGCCCGGCCTGTGCTCTCTCACACTCCAGGACCCCTCGGGGGATGTCCACATGCTGGCATGTCTGGCCAGCCTGGGTGAGGGTCTGAGGGCAGTTTTAAGGCTTCTCACACCCCCTTCAGGGTTCGGGTCCCTGCTGGGGTGCCTGGGCAGCCTGGGTGAGGGGATGAGGGCCGTTTTCAGGCTGCCCACATTCCCTTCAGGATTTG
>PVJC01020382.1:0-29267 GCA_004026665.1 Murina feae
GGTGTCCTTATAAGAAAAGATTAGGACACAGGGAGAGGAACCAGAGACATACGCACAGAGACAAGACCACATGAGGAGAGAGCAAGAAGGTGGCCATCTATAAGCCAAGGAGAGAGGCCTCAGGAGAAATCAGCACTGCCCACTTTTTAAAAGTAGGGAGTGTGCAGGAGGCAGCTGATCAGTGATTCTCTCTCTTCATGGATGTTTCTACCTCTCTCTTTCTCTCCTCTCCTCTCTCTGAAATCAATAAACACATATTTTTTTAAAAAGTGGAGTCTCACCTTGCACGTGGACTAGACTTAGTGACCCAGCTTCTAGTGAACAGAATATGGTGCAGTGACAGATGATGGCTCTTGTGACAGGTCATGAAAGGCATTCTCCTTGCTCTATGTAGACCCGCTCAGACTCGGGGAAGCCAGCTAGTGTGCTATGCCACTTGTTGGAGAGGCCCTCGTAGTGAAGAGCTGAGGCCTCCTGCCTATAGCCATGTGAGTGAGCCTCGTGCGGGTAGATCCTCCAGCCTGCCGAGCCTTCATGTGATTGCAGCTCTGGCTGGCATCTTGAATGCAATTGCATGACAGACCCTGAACCAGAACCACCCAGCTGAGCTGCTTCTGAATTTCTGACCAACAGAATCTATAAGAAAAATCAGTGTCTGCTAAGTGTTTGGGTAGTTTGTTATGTAGCAACAGAAACAAATACAGCCCATCATTCATTCACGGGTCTGTGATTCCAGGGGCTCCACTCTTACCCCTGCCCAGTCAGGGCCTTCTAACAGGCAAAAAAGGGATATGAGCTTTGTTCAGTTTCTAGCATGGAGGTGTATGAGCCTCCACCCCAGCCATGGGCAGACCTGGGGACTCCTCTGGCCCCCACCTGTGCACCAGCTTGATCCTGGGAGGTCTCTATTTTTCCCGGGACCTGAGACTGTAGGTGTTACAGATGCCAGACTGACCTGATCACCACTGCTGGTTGCTGGACACATAGTAGGTGTTCAATAAAAAGTTGTTCCCTGAATAATCACCTTTAACCCGCTTTTAGGGAGGGATATATTGTCTTATTAAAAGCCATTTTTGTAGGGGCTCTGTCTCTCCGAGGAGGCTGCAAACTCGCTGAGGGGTCACACAAGCTCCATATACCCACCAGGGCCTTGGGAGACAATCATTGAAAGAGCAAATGTAATAACAGCGACTCCATCATCTAGGTCACTTGGGCTACTCGTGTCTCTTTTGCGGGTTATTTCTAAGTCTTTTAGCAAGGCAAGGGCAGTTATTCCCATTTTATAGATAAGGACACTGAGGCTCAGAGAAGGTAACTGGGAAATGGCAGAGCTGGGCGCCAATGCAGCTCAAAGCCCTCTGTCCGAGTCCCCCTCCAGTGGGAAGCCATAGCCCTCAGATCTAGAGCAGAGGGTTGCTTGTGTTCAGGCTCAGCTGTGGATAAAAGCCCTGAGAGCTGGGTCTAGGGAGTAATGCCTGCCTGACCACAAAGCAACCTCAGGCCCAGGATGGCAGCTGTGAATAATGGATGGCACAAGGGGGCGGGGGGGGGGGGGAGGAAGGGAAGGAACCATTGTGGCCAGTGATTCATCTCCACAGTGCCTGGCCAACTACCCGTGGAGGGGGAGGATGGACGGACTTCCCCACCAGACCAACATCCCCCTTTCCTCCCCAGCCTCGCTCCAGCCTCAGCGTCAAAGGCAGGGCCCACAAAGGAATTGGGGGTCAACCCCACTGCCTACCACTCCCCGCATTTCAACTTCCAAACCCTTCCTCCTGGAGAAGCAACCATTTCTTCCCCCAGCCCAGGGGACTGGATTCTGGAGGATGGAGGAAGGGAAGGGAAATGGTTTTGATGGGTGGTGGTGATGGAAGAGGGAGTTATTTATCCTATTTGAGATGCATCTGTAAAGTGTAGAAAATTCCATCTACTTCACACTGTTGTCAGGGGTTGAGTTAGTAACATATGTAAAGTGCTTAGCACATCACCTGGCACATAGAAAGTGCTCAATAAATGCAAGTTAGTGTTCTCATGCTGTGTACCTGGTGATGCAGGAAGCATTCTGCATAATTTATTTCATGTAATCCTTATGGCAATCCAAGGCAGTATCTAGTATAATTCCCATTTTACAGATGAGAAAACTGAGGCTCTCAGAGATAAACTTAAGATCTTAGACAGTCCATTGAGGATTTAAACTCAAATCCAGTGAGCAACGTCCAGTACACTAAGAGTTCTAGTCAATTATCCTGTCCCACCATCCTCAGAATATATTTGTCCCCTCTAAAAGCTCCTAAGATTATACAACCAATCACTTATTACACAAATATCAATTCCAAATTAAGAACTTAGATGCCCAAACACACAAATAAAAAAAATACACTTTAAAATCTTTAGTGGAAAGTATAGGTAAATATCTTTTAGACCTTAATGTTGGGAAAGATGACAGATTATGAACTTAAATGTCAAAAACAAAGCTTCAGAAAATATAGGTGAATATAATTTAGACCTTAGGGCTGAGAAAGTTGTTCAGCATCATAAGGATCAAGTAAGTGCAGATTATGATCTCTACCAGTAATAATTTTACATTCAACTGGCAAACATTTTAAAATTTAATTATACCAAACAAAGGAGAGAACATGGATCTTACACGTTGTTGGTGGCAGTGTAATTAGTACAGCCACTTGGAAAGCAGCTTGCTATTATCTCCTAAAGGTGAACATTCACATATTCTGAGTCCCAGTGATTCCACATCTAGGTAAATACTCTAGCTCAGGGGTGGGGAACCTTTTTTCTGTCAAGGAAAATTTGGATATTTATAACATCATTAACAGGCAATACAAAATTATTAAGTTAAGAATTAGCCTGCTATGTTTGGTCAAGCATTTAATAAACTCACCCCTAATGCCTTGGCAGTGCCAGGCCAAATGATTTCATGGGCCTTCTATGGCCCATAGGCTGGAAGTTCCCTACCCTGTTCTAGAGAAACCCTTGCATACATGCAGCAAGAGCCACTTACCCGAATGTTCATTTTAGCAGACACCTGGACACCACCCAGAGGCCATCTATACGAGAGCTGATGGTACAACTGTGGTACAATGACCTGGTAGAATATGACACAACAGTTAAAACAAGTGAAGTACACTGTGGGTCAGTCTTAACTATATACTATTCCATGAAGAAATTAAGTCCCAGAATGAGTATAGGATTCATACAGCTTATACTCATTTTTGGTTGTCTGGATTCTCTTTGTTGCAGATTGAATTGTTTCCCCAAAGAACTATGCTCAGGTCCTAATCCCCAGGAACTATAAATGTGATCTTCTTTGGAAATAGGTTCTTTTCAGATGTGATTAATTAAGTTTAGATGAAGTCATACTGGGTTAGGGTGGGCCCTAAATTCAATGACTGGTATCCTTATAAGAAAAGGAGAACATCCTAGTCATAGCAATTAGTCAAGAAAAAGAAATAAAAGGCATCCGAATTAGAAAGGAAAAAGTAAAATGATCTCTGTTTGCAATGACATGATCTTATATATAGAAATCCCAACTCCATCCAAAGGATGTTAGAACTAATAAATAAATTCAGTAAAGTTGCAGGATATAAAATCAACAAAAGTTATTTGTGTTTCTATACACTAACAACAAACTATTTGAAAAGGAATTTAATAAGACAATTTCATTTTTAAAGGCATCAAAAACAACAAAATACTTAGGAATAAATTTAACCAAGGAAGTGAAAGACCTGCACACTGAAAACTCCAAGACACTGGTGAAAGAAATTAAAGAAGACACACAAAAACGGAAAGCTACGCCGTGTTCTCGGATCGGAAGAATTAATATTGTGAAAGTGTCCATACTACCCAAAGTGATTTATAGATTCAATGAAATTCCTATCAAAATTCCAATGGTATTTTTCACAGACATAGAGAAAAACGTATCGTAAACTATGTGTGGAACCACAAAAGACTCCAACTAGCCAATGCAATCTTGAGAAAACAAAAACAAAGCTGGCGGCATCACACTTCCTGTTTTCAAGCTATATTACAAAGCTGTACTAATCATAGTAGCATGGTACTGACAACAAAAAAACACACACAGACTAATGGAGCAGAAGAACAAGCCCAGGCATAATCCCATGCATATATGGTCAATGAGCACACATGGAGAAAGAACAGTCTTTTTAATAAAGGCTGCTGGGAAAACTGGATACCCACATGCACAAAAATGAAACTGGACCCCTGTCTTAGATCACTCATGAAAATTAACTCAAAATGGATCAAAGATTTAAATGTAAGGCCTGAAACCATCAAACTACTAGAAGAAAACATAAAAAAAGAGTCTTGACATTGGTCTTGGCAATGATTTCTTGGATAAGACACCAAAAGCTGAGGCAACAAAAGAGAAAATAAACAAGTGGGACTACATCAAACTATAGAGCTTCTGCACAGAAAAGGAAACAATAAATTGACAATGCAACCTACAGAATTTGAGAAAATATTTGCAAATCATATATCTGATAAGGCGTTAATATCCAAAAGCATTCCTAGAACTCAATAGCAATAAAAGCAAATAATCTAATTTAAAAGTGGACAAAGGACCTTAATAGATATTTTCCCATAGAAAACATTCAAATGGCGAATAGGCCCATGAAAAGGTGCTCAACATCACCAACCATCAGGGAAATGCAAATCAAAACTCCAATGAGAGAGATATCACCTTACATTTGTTAGAATGATTATCATCAAAAAGACAAAAGATAGAAATGTTGGAGAGGTCCTGAAGAAAAGGGAACCCTTGTGTATTGTTGGTGGGAATGTAAATTGGAGCAGCCACTATGGAAAATGGTATGGAGATTCCTCAAAGAATTAAAAATAGAATTACCATATGATTCAGCAATCTCACTCCTGGGTATATATGTGAAAGAAATGAAATCAGTATCTTGAAGAGATATCTACTCTCTCATATTCACTGCAGCATTATTCACAATAGCCAAGATATGGAAACAGCTTAAATGTCCTTCAACAGATGAATATATTGAATATAGTGTGTGTGTGTGTGTGTGTGTGTGTAGATAGATATAGATATAGGTATTGGAAAATATATACACATATCTAATATTCCATTATATGTTTTCAGGATGTCCTCCAAAAATGTATACACACTTTAAATAATTATCAACTTCAATAGGTTAAATCTGAAAAGAAGAAAAAAAAATCAGTTGAGCTATCAGCTGTTAAGTGTTTATACATTTTTTTGGGACACCCTGTATATACAGAATATAATATTATTCAGCCATAAAAAGAAAATCCTGCCACTTACAACAATAATGGATAAAACATGGAGGAGGGCATTAGGTTAAGCAAAATGAGCCACCCAGAGAAAGACAAATATTGTGTGGTTATCACTTAAATGTAGAATAAGAAACAAAGAAAAGAAAAGACAAAAGAAAACTGATTTTGTAGAAACATAAAGTAGAGGGGCTGGGTGAGGGGGACATGAAGAGATGTAGGTCAAAGGATACAAACTTTCAACTATAAGAAGAATAAGTTCTGAGAATCCAATGTACAGCATGGTGAACAGTTAATAATTAGCTATTGTATACTTAAAAGTTGCTGACAGTGGATCTTAAGCATTCTCAATACACACACACACACACACACACACAAAAGAGGTAACTATGTGAGGTGGCAGATATGTTCATTATCTTGATCTGAGTAATCATGTGTATGTACATAAAAGCATCATGTTGTATATTTTAAAAATATATACAATTATATGTGTCAATTATTCTTCAATAATGTTGGGAGGGAAAAAGACGCAATGATACATGGGGGAGAATGCATGTGAAGACAGAGACTGGAGTGATGCATGTAGAAGCCAAGGATTATCAAGGATTGCTGGCCACCAGCAGAAATCAGGAGAGGCAGGGAACAGATCTTTTTCCAGAGTCGTCAGATGGAGTGTGGTCCTGCTGACACCTTTTGGCCTTCTAGTCTCCAGAACAGGGAGAGAATGAATTTCAATTGTTTTAAACCATCCAGTTTATAGTAATCTGTCCCAGCAGCCCTATGACACTAATATGTATAACCTTTTAATAAAGTTAATTAGGATACAGGTATAATAAAACTGTCCAGGAAATTAGGTAGTGATGAATACAGGATTCCAGGCAAGGAATGAAATGGGGGGAATCTCTGGACTCATTGTTGGCCATTGTTAGGGTCCTAGCTTCTGTTTTAATTGGTTGGCTACCTGATGTTTATTACATGATTAAAATAACTATGTGTCCTGGCCAGAGTACCTCAGTCAGTTGGAGCATCATCCTGTGCCCTGAAAGGTTTGATTCCTGGTCAGGGCATATACCCAAGTTTTGGGTTTGATCAGCATTGGAGGCATGAATGGGAGGCAAGGAATCAAGTTTCTCACATCAATGTTTCTATTTCTCCCTCTCCCTTCCTCTCTCCCTTAAATCAATTAAAAACAACAACAACAATGAGGAATCACCAGGTTAAAAATAATAACAATACAATAGCTATGAAATTTTAAATAAAAGCAGGTCATACAAAGATGAAAGAGGAATACACCATGATCTGGAGTATAATCTATCCATCATTCTGTGTACCCGAAGTTCACTAAAAAATTACTTAAAAATAAGAGAGATCCCTGCCTGGTGCTGGCTCATTGTCTGCCTGCTTCCACGCCTGTGAGTTTCTCTGGTGTCAGGACAAGGCTGCATCCGTCCCAGTGCCTGACACACCTTCTCCGAAAGGCCCTCCACCTCTACCCCGCCATGCTCTCACACCTCTTATTTTACTCTTTCTCTTTTTCCATAGCATGTACACTGTCTGACACGCCATACATTGTACTTGTTTCTGTGTTTATCATCTGTCTTATCCTAGAAGAATGTAAACTTCATGAGGGCTAAGATTTGCCTAACTGGCTCATGGTTGTCTCCCCAGCCCCTAACACTGTGCTTGGCACTTAGTAGGTGCTCAATAAAGATTGGTTGAATGAATGAATAACTGAATGAATGTATTATTAACAGGCTCCAGTGCTTGTGTCTGTATGTGTGTGTGCGTGCGCGTGCTTGGCAGTGTTGGTGCTACAGATGGAAAGCAGGGCAAGCTGGGGATGGGGAGCATCTCAGGCTGGGCCTGCCAACCCCACTCCCTTAGTCTGCTCCTCATCACACTGACACTGACCACAGAACTCAGGAATAAAGACCAGAGTCAACCTCGGCCCCACTCAACCCAGGAAAACATAAATGGACTTTTCTGGCAGACACAGAGCCTATGGGCTGTCTCTGCCTCAGGCTGGTGGTCTGCTGGGCTCTGCAGTAAGAAGACTGTGGGGTGCCTAGGCTGTGAGCAGCCCTCTGGTTCATCTTGACCAGGTTCCCCACTTCAGCTATCCATTTGCCCCTGTCCCCACTGCTTTCATCTCCCTGTACCAACTGTAGTTACTTCCATTAATACTTTGCTTTAACTCACTTTTCCCCCTTAATAGATGGGATTTTTAAAGGGATAGGTATGTCATTATCACAAATGGAAAAGCACTACCTGAGCCCAAAATAGAAGGTAACTGTAAACATAAATATGCAGAAAAAGACACATTATTGACCTCTAGTTCAAGAATGTGGATTGCCCAAACTTTGAGCCTAAGGTTTGCAACCTCCTGGTTATGAGGGAAGCCGGTGTGGAGAGATGTCAAAGCAAGTGCAGCTTTCTCCCCTTGGACGAGAATTGTTGTCTGATTCATTGCCAGCTGTCCCGCAGACTCAGCTGAGCCATGGCAATCCCCAGGGAGCCAGGATGAGCTCATCCCTCGTCCTTAGTTATCTTCCTGGCTAATGAGCATCTGAGAACCTCCTTGCAATTGCCAGCGAGGACCCCTGGGACACTGGAGACAGTGAGGTACAATAGGCCAAATGTCAGCATGGAGGTAGAGGCCCCGGGAGAGGAAATGAGCTTGGAGAGGGGAGCTCTACGCCCTGCCTCTTCTTTGTAGGGGAGAAAGCAGGGACTAGCTAGGGCAGGCAGGGTGGCAGTTAAGCACAGGACTCTGAAGCCTGCCGTGTGAGCCTGCGTCCAGGCTCACTGCTCATCACCCATGTGGCTTTAAGCAAGGGCTTTTGCCCCTCACTGCTCAGAGTGCGGTTCCCCAAACATCAGCACCAGCTGGGAGCTTGTAAGAAATGCAGAATCTCACACCTAGACTGATGGCGGCGCCAGAATCTGTGTGTGTGTTTTTTTAAATCCTCACCCTAGGATATTTTTCCCATTGATTTCTAGAGAGAGATGGAAGAAAGGGAGGGAGAGGGAGAGAGAGACAGAGAAACATCAACCTGTGAAAGACACATTGATTGATTGCTCCCCCCCCCCCCTGCCCTCCTACTGAGGCTGGGGAACCTGCAAACGAGATACATGGCCTTCACCGGGAATCAAAGCCATGACCTTTCAGTCCACAGGCCAACGCTCTAGCCACTGAGCAAACCAGCCAGAACCTGCATTTTAACAAGACCCCCAGGTAATTTCTGTGTACATGTGCCACTCTGTGCCTCAGTATCCCCATCTGTAAAATGGGAATTAAAATGAGTTTATGCACATGGAGTGCTTTGAACAGTGTTTACTGCCATTATTATTATTATTTATTGTTATTCTTGAAGCAACTCAATTTGGGCAAGATGATGGCTGGGCCCAGGTGGGCTACTCTCAGGCCCCCATCTCTCAGCACCTCAGAGGGACTTACATGAGACCCAAATGGAGATGAGCCTGAGGCTCAGAGTACAGTAACTTGCCCAAGTTCCAAATGGGGAAGTTCAAGTTCACCCCACCTGTCAGACCCTGCTACTATTGTGAACATTAAATACCAGGTAGTAGAATTGCTGCCTCTGCATCCAGCACCTGAGGTGCTCACAACCATTCTGTGAAGTCAACCTTACTGTCACCCCCAGTGGAAACTGAGGCACAGAGAGGATTTGGACCCAGGAAGTCTCACTCTCAACTTCTAGCCATGTTACATTCCACCTTACCACTTTTTTTTCTCTCAGAATCTTTTCCCCAAATGTCCCTGCCTCCTCTGCCATCACTTTTCCAGTCCTGGCTCTGGGGCTTGGAGCCTGCCCCTCCCACATCCTCCCCATTTATGAGGTCTTTGCCAACTTCAGGATGGGACCACAGGGGCCACTGGAACTGGGTCTGCGGGAAGAATCTATTTCCTTCTGCTCTGGCCTCCTAGATGTGACAGGAGTCTTTAAAGGCAGTGCTGGACAGACTGAGGTTGTTTGAGACACTTGGCTCAGGCCTCTGGGGCAGCTGGCCTGGAGCCGGGCTTCCCTCAGGCTCTGTCCCCTATTCCCACTCAACCACCAGTTCACTATCTGGGCCTGGTCTCTTGGCAAGGATGAGCTGGGCCAGACCCGAAGCTCTGCAGACTACTCATTCATTCATTCAACATATATAAATATATTCAGCACCTACTGTGTGCCAGGTACTGTTCTGCAGATGTGGCAATGAATGAAACTGCCCTAGTCCTAGGGAAGAGACAGACCAAATTTAATCACACTCCCTCAAAAATTACAATTTCAGAATGCACCAGGCGGAAAATAACAAAAGGAATCACTTAGGTGGACTCCCAGGGAGGGTCCTCCCAAGGAAGGACATTTAAGCTGAGATCTGAAGGGCGAAGTGGCAGAATACTACAGCTAAGAGGACACCGTGAGATGGGAAACAGCTTAGTGCATCTGAAGCAGGAAAGAGACCAACCAGCTGGGCTGCCCTGAGGGGAATAAGGAGAGCCTGGCCACCAGGGCATTGTGAGTTGAGTCTTCCATCTTCTCCCAGAGGGTCTGCTTGAGGCTGAGATGTTTCCAGCTGACAAGCTCCCCCCCCCCCCCCCCCCCCCCCCCCCCCCCAGCTCTCAGAATGAGAGGCTTCACCTGTCCCTTCCTATCTTCTAAGCCAGAGGCAGTGATCCAGGGGACTTGGGCCACAGAGGTCTTGAAAGACCCATCTCACCTTCTTGCAGGCTCTAGCTGGCCACAGGGCCCAGTGTCCTCCCCCTGGATTCCCTTCTTGGGTACTGGCCTGGCCTCAAATCCTGCCTCCATCACAATCTAGCTGGGGTACTTCTGCCCTGCGGACCTCGGGTTCCTCACCTGCAAAATGGGATAGTTCTCCTTTCCGTGAGAAACGTGTGGAATGGTTAGTACAGGGCGTGGCCCTTGGTGGGGGCCTAATCAAGGTTATTACGTTAAATAACCATGATTACACGAAGCCGAGGGGCGGCAAACTCCCGGCAGCCTCGGCCCTCAGCAGAATGAGAGCGCCGTGAGGTTGGCCGAGGTCTTGTTTGTCTCCTTGTGAGCGGTTCCCGAGGCGACCGGTGTACCAGGCACAGGGTTGGTGTTCCATAAATGTTGAATGAATGAAAATAAATAAATGAACTAACAAATAAGTGAGTAACCAGCTGCCCGCCCCAAGCAAGTACTTTGAGCTAAGGGATCCTGCTTCTCTCCAGCTCCGGGCCCGAGATCCCGCCGCTCCCGCTTCTGGGCAACGCTCACCCGCAGTTTCCTCCTCCGAAAGGCCCGGGAGAATACCAGCAGCCTCTAAGGTCAGAGGGAGGTCTCCTGGCCCGGGACCCGCAGCCCCGGGCGCCCAATCCTCGCGCGCTGAGGCTAAAAGTGTCCCCCCGCCCCTCATCCCTGCCCCCCGCCCCGCCCCGCCCCTCTCCGCTCCGCTTTCTGCCAGCTGCGCGCAGCTCCCGCCCCGCCTTAGCAGACCCGGCCCCGTGTGCACGTGACCCCGCCCCGCCGTCCCAGCGCGGGCTCCCATTGGCCTAGTCACGAGGGCCCTGCCCCCTCCCAGGGGCGGTGCCTTAAGTGCCCCGCCCGCCGCGGAGCTGGGGCTCCTGCGTCCCGACCGAGCGCCGCGGCCGGACCGGGCTGGCAGGCGGGCAGAGGCGGGCCCGCAGGGCTGCTGCGGGGCGATCGAGCTGGGCTGCAGGCGGCGCCATGGTGAGCGGGTCCGAACGGGCCGGGTGATCGGCCGTGTGGAGACTTTTAGGAGGGGAAGGGGCGACCCTGGATGGGGTTGAGGCGCGTGCTGGGCGGCTTGGCCGCGGGCCGGAGGGAGGGGGTATCCCTGGGGCGGGGGAGGGGCGGCCCGGGCGGGGACGCGGCTTCGGGGGAGGGTCTGTTCCGGGGGGCCGCGCCCGCGGGTGGGGGTTCTTTGTCCGCTGCGCTGCGCTTCGCTGCGGAGAGATCGGGACAAAGGAGGCGGCGGGGGGCGGCGGCCGCTTTGCGGGGAGCGGGTGCTTTCCCCCCTACGCGGTGCATGCCCCCTACTGCGGCCCGCAGTTTAGAACCCTGGCCGGCCGCCGGGCTTCTCCCGATACTTCTGGGGTTTTTTAAATAACGGAGGAGGCGCGGATCCTGGCAGCCCCCAGGGTGGTCAGGAGGGCTCCGGGTGGCAGGGATGGGGTCCTGGCGAGGTCTGGCACACCTGGCAGGTGGAGAAACTGACGACGGTCCCCAGCGTTTGGTGCCGGGTTCCGTCGGTGGTGACTGCGCGGCGTGGGCATGACTGGGTCTCGTGGTCCCAGTTCCCCTTTGCCCCCCCCCCCCGCCCCGCCGTGGCCGAGGGGGTTATCTCTGCAATTGTCCTACCCCCTCCAGCTGTCGCCCCTTGGGCCGAGCCCCTTCCTCCAGCCTCGCCTAGCTGCTTAGTAGAATGGGAAAGACTACGGCGTTGGCTGGGGGCGGGGGCGGGGAGGGGGGGTTAAATGAGAAGATGCCTGGCACCGCGCCTGCACGTCGCCCGCGCTTAGCACGCGGGAGCTGCTGGGGCGCTTGTCATCCCTGTGTACCCCGCATCGAGGCCTCAGCCCCCGTCACCCAGCCTGCTCCTGCTGGGTTGGGAGTGAGGGGGAAGGAGCCTGTCCCCTGGCCCTTCAAGCACGGGATTGGGGAGGTGTGGGTCAAGAATATCATAATAAAATCAAATAGAATATCACTTTAGAGTCAAGGTTGAAATCTGTGATTCTGGATTCAGGCTGGCTGGATTTGAATCCCTGTGCAGCAAATTTCGAGCTGTTGTGACCTTGGGCAATTGACTTAACTTCTCTGAGCCGCAGATTCTTTATCTGCAAAGTGGGCACAGTAATTAATAACTCTACTCTGGGTTGTTTTGAGGCTGAAAGGAGATGATTCTGTCAAGTGTTTAGCTCAGTGCCTGGCACATAGTAATCATCGCCAACTTTTGTCAGGCATCTGTTATTACCAAACTTGTTTAGCCAAGTGGGCTGACCCTGGGGCAGCCTGTGAGAATTACCAGTGGCTGATTCACAGGGTGGGGGCATGAGCCTCAGACCTGGGTCTGCAGGAGACCCAGTCTGACCTTGGTACAGTCCCCAGGCTCTGCCCCAGGCCAGCTTCCTCTTCTGCATGGGGGAACCTAGGAGGTTCTGATGCGAGTTTCCTCTTCAGGAGGGTGGGGGTAGAGCATGAGATGACACTGGCCACAGAGCTGGGCACAGCCCTGTAATTGTTATCTCCCGTGAGGACACCCACTGTTCTTGGTCCTGACATTTGGAGGACAGGGGCCTGGTGTGATGTGTCCTTGGGTCCCAAGGACAGCTGGGGCCTGGCACAGAGCAGATATTCCACCTGCGCCCTCACTGTGCCCAGCAGTGTCTCATCCTCTCCTATTCTATGTTCCTAATCAGAAACTGGGCAGGAAGTGTTTCTGATTTGTGAACTGGGGTCCCATGAAGAGGGAGAGCTGGGTTCGTTGGCTTATCTAGCAGATGGCTTTGTTAGGGGAAGGGTGTGGCTTAACCCCTAAGGGCAGTGCTGGAAGCCCCTGGGTTAGGGTGGTTGGCCCCCTCTAAGCAGGGTAGCCCCAGAAAGTGGGGGTGGTGAGCTGGTGTCCAGCTGGGCTGGGTGACACTCGTGATATGCTCAGTTATAAGTGAGAAGGCAGCAGCAGAATGTCCCTGAGGAAGGGACTGTTTGTGGCATTGGGCTTGGACCAGACTCTGTATCCTCCTGGGAGGCAAATCTTTGGGGAAAGGGATGCTAAGGGCTCACTGTCCTCTCTGTGGCACCCAGGACGGCATGGTACCTGGTGATATGCAAACCTGGGAACTCCCTGGCCCTTGTTTTCACATTTCTTATCACTTCTCATCCTCCACACAACTTGCTGGGTGAGGTTAGGGTCTCATTCCCAGTTTGCACACTGAGAAACAGGCCATCAGGAGCAGCTTGCCTGGCTGAGTCAAAACAGCTCACAATAACAAGTCAAGAAAGAAGTGGGGAGGGTGAACAAGGGGTCTCAAATCTGCTTTTTGCTGGCTGTGGTCCCACTGGGCCTTGAGTATGAGCAGTGACCCATGGAGTGGGGTTAAGGCTGTTTGGGGGTTCCATGAAGTGTCAGGGATAACTGAAAGAAACCCCACCTAATACTGGGGAGACCTAAACTGTAGGCTTCTTAGGGACAGCAGGACAGTGAGAGATGTTGGCTGTGAGGAGGACTGTCCTTTTGAACCCATTGGTGAACAGAGGGGGCATGGGATGGGGAGCTCAGAAGAGTGGCCTCTGCATATTGGAGAGCCTGAGCTTTAGGGCTTGATGACTGTTCTGAGGGGGTCAGGTTTCCAAGGTGTCTACTCAGCCCAAGCCATGGCCCTCCCTATCTCACCTGGGGGCTTTCCTGGATTAGAGTGAGGGGTCAGCTAACTTGCAGAAAGACACCTTGGCTCAGAGGGGCACAGGTGTGGGGGATAGGCAAAGCCCCAGTAAGGACAACACAAGTGGGGTGGGGTCTCACTCAAGCAAGCCAGGCAGCCTCCCTCATGCTTCATGTCTCCTCTGGGCTTTGCTTCTTGAAGGCCTCCTCCCCTCCCCACGGCTCAGTACTCGCAGTGACAGCTGCCCTTTCACGGGCTCGGGCCTGCCGGGCCTCCACCTGCACACGTTGCTCCCACCCCCACACTCAGGCTGCAGCCTGCCCTCCCCTGCAGACTGCTGGCGTCTGAGTGTGTTCAGACAGACAGGGGGACCCATGTCCAGGGTCCTGGGAGTGGCTTTGGAGTGAGGGAGCTGGCTCAGGGGTGGGTAACTGCCAACCATGATCCCCACGACAATAGGGTCTCCTCTGACTCATCACTATATCCCTGGGCTTGAAGCACTGAGCAGACATTTACTGAGCATCTGTTGTGGGGCTAGGGATCCTGCAGTGGGCAAGATGGTCAGTGCCCTCCTCCTTCTGGCTCAGTCCACTGCAGGAAGGAGACAGTAGCTAGGGAAACATATTCCTTGACCCAAGAGATGTCAGATAGCAGAGTGCTGGGAAATAAAATGAAGCAGTGCAAAGTAGTGGCAAGTGTGGGGTGGAGGGGTATCTGGAGCCATGGTGGTCTGGGAGGGCATCCCCCAGGAGGTACCTTCTAAGAAAGTCCCCCAAACAGAAAGGAGCCAGACATGGGACAATCAGGGAAGAACATTCCAGGCAGAAGGAACAGAAAATGCAGAAGCCTTGAGGTGGGAGGGTAGATAGTGTGCAGAAGCTTCGGGAGGCAAGTTTAGATTCTTTGCTGATACTGGGGAGGGTTCTGAGCAGGAGATGATGTGATCAGACTTTTTTAAAGGTGAGTTCTCAGGAAATACTTGCTGAGTGAGTGAAGGAACAAACAAATACATTCAGGGGAGGGCCAGAGACACAGGCCAGGCGTGACTGTGGGCCTGGTCACCTGGCTCTGTGCTCATGGGGGTGAGGGCCCAGACCTGGTTGTGCCCACTCCTGGCATGGTCAGAGTCAGCAGACACTTCGTAGAGTCTTTTGAGGTTACCATACCTCCAGAAAGTCCCTTTGAGCAGGGGGCTGCCTCTGGTTGGTTTCCTCATTAGTTTGGGACTTCTGGCTTCTGTGGGATTGGCCCTTGGGTTCCCCCCCATTCCCAGGTCTTGCTGCCATTGTTTGATTTCTCAACCACCCCCACTCCCCAATATACACAGACTTCCCCTTCTGAATTGATAACTGACTTCCCTTCCTGTCCATGAGCGCTGTGGGAGTGCAGGCGCCCCAGCAAACACTGGACAGGAGAGGTCCAGTGGAGGGAGGGAGGTAGGGAGGGACAAGGCAGGCAGGTAGTCTCCCCAGCAGGAAGAGAAAATGGAGGTAGGGGGGGGGTAGTCACCTGTCCCATCTGGAGGGCTGAGAGGACAGGATAAGCAGGGTTGTGGGAGAATACAGCCCTGATGGTGGCAGGGTAGAGTCCAGGGTGACCTGTACACTTGGGACACAACGGTTTGCAGGGCCACTCATGGAGCACACACTTTGATGGGTAGGTGGGTGCTAAAGTAGGGTTGCAAGCTGAGGCTAGTGCCCTGGAGGGAGGACTCAAAATCAAGAGACCCTCCTGGACTGTAGGATCAGGAGGCTTCCCTGCCTGAGCTGGAGTTAAGTAAGTCAGGTGTCTCTACCTGCACAATGTTGATCTTTGTTGGGGTTGGGGAGCTGTCCCATGCTCTGTGGGGTCTTGAGCAGCATCCCTGCTCTCTACCCACTTGGTACCAGTAGCACCCCCCCAACACACAGGTTGTGACAACCAGAAATGTCTCCAGATATCGCCAAATGTTCCCTGGGGGACACAGTTGCCCCATTAAGAACCCTTGAACCAGGGTAAGGGGAGCAGAGCATTTGGGCAGAGGGACTGTCCTGGGCGGCAAGGCTTGGGGATGCATCATGCAAGGTTCTGTAGGTCACTGTAAGGACTTGTGGGCTTTTCCTCTGGGTCACAAGGCACTGGCTGCAGTGGGTCCACGTGGTAGACCAGGGAGCTGGGAGCCTGTTGAAAGTGATGGCAGTGGCTTACCCCTGGAGGTGGTGAGGAGGAGGCAGATGCCAGGGATATCGCCCCCTTGCTGCCCAGGATCCTTCTACAAATGTGGGCATGGTGGCTGGTGGAACTCGGGTCTGCAGTTTTCCCAGGGCCTGGTCCCCAAACAGATGCTGGAGTGTTGACCTTCAAGATAAAAATCATTTCTAATTAAGGCTGCTATTGCTCAAGGACGGCAAATTCCATCTTGTTGGGAGGGAAAACCTTCTCCTTCCAACACTGTCTACCTGCGTTGATGTCAGTCTTCTCGAAAAACCGATTCAAACAGGTCACTATTACTGAGTGCCAACTTGGTGCTTTTCCGCATCCTCATAACCACACCACCTGGGTGTTAGTTACTGTTATTTGCTCTGCTTATGGTAAGACTTGAGAAAATAGTGCAGGGACTTGGGACCCTGGGGAGCATGCTAGCTTTAGCACTTGAATCTCAACGGGCTGTTAGTGGCCTCTCGGATAGTGAATCTTCTGCACTTCCCACAGTCGCGCTCTGTGCCCCTCACCAGCCCATTAACAGGGGGCTCTGTGAAGTGGAGTTGTCTGAGGTTAGGAGGCCAGGAAATGGTGGTCTAGTACATGTACTCCCCCTCCCACCTTCACCCAAATCAGTTGATGTTCCAACTTCAGCCATCAGCACCCTCAGCTCCTTGCACTTGCCTGCAGGCCCTCTTGCCTTCAGAGCCTTAGCAGATGCTGCTCCCAACGGCTGGCTTTTCCTGCACATCTTAGCATCAGCACTGCGTCCCTAAGTATGTCCTGCCCCACCCAGTCTAGCATCGTGGGACCTGGTCCCCTATTGTGCTGGCATGGCATTCCTGCATTTGTAGTGACAGGTGTTCGGTATATTGATCTGTTTGTAGTCTGGCTCCTACACCAGAGCTTGAGGAGGGCAGGGCGGTCTGTCTTGAGTGCCTCCATCTTCCAGGACTTGGCTGCGTGGCTTCCCACTTAGCTGGTGTGGTGGATCAGGGCTCTTCCCAGGCGGCTGGTGTTCCCCTATGGACAAAGGCTGTCATCTCCTGCACCCTCTCACAGGTTTTCCTGAAGACTTGGTTGAGCTACTGTATGTTCATGAGGAGCTGATACCACTTCCCTGCTGTCAAATAACTCATCTTTGGCCATCACGAAGCACTGGCTTTCATCCCTGAATTGCTGTGAACACCGAGTGGTGCTGGGCTTCCAGAACATTCCCCTTAAACAGACCCTCTTTTGAGCCTACGCTGTTGTGGGGTCGCGGGTTGTAGCTACCCTTCTCCCCCACATCTCAGACTCTGTGGCTGGGCCAGGGTGGCTGTCTGTCTGGTAGCAGAAGCTCCAAAAGTAGTGAATGGAAGTGGGCCAGGGTGAATGACAAGGCTGGTAACACCACAGTCAAAGAAACAACAAAAGCCAACCAGCATGTTTCACTAGGATGAGGGCAGATGGTCAGGCGTCAGGACTGATTAAAAATGGACCCTGTGGAAGAGCCAACATGAGCTCGTGAGCTGTCCAGGTGGGTACCTTGCAGAGTCCCCAGTGGAACCTCATGTTGCTTTGTCTTTCAGGGCTCTCATGTCCAGCCTGAGTTCCTGCCTCATTGAGCCAGTTACCCCCAAGACCTTCCTGCAGAGGAAGCTTCCCACAGCGCTGACCATGTCTATTATGGACCACAGCCCCACCACGGGTGTGGTCACAGTCATCGTCATCCTCATCGCCATCGCTGCCCTAGGGGCCTTGATCCTGGGCTGCTGGTGCTACCTGCGGCTGCAGCGCATCAGCCAGTCAGAGGACGAGGAGAGCATCGTGGGGGATGGCGACACCAAGGAGCCCTTCCTGCTGGTGCAGTACTCAGCCAAGGGACCGTGTGTGGAGAGGAAGGCCAAGCTGACCCCCAACGGCCCAGAAGTGCACGGCTGAGCTGGGATAGGAAGGCTTGTTTACAGCCAGCCAAGAGGCGTGGGAGGGGAAAACCACAGAAGTGCTGCCGCTGCTGTTTGAGAGGAGGGGTTGACGCTGACATGGCCTCGCTGGGCTTCATTATCGCATGCACTGACTCCTGGGGTCCCAGCTGTCCTAAGCCAGGACTTGGTGGCCCTGGGCATTTCCTCTGCCTCCTGGTGGAGCTGCCCATTGCAGGCAGTGGGCAGACCTGACCTTGCTTTTGTTACTTGAATGTTTAGCTGAGCCTGTTTTGATGGCGCTACTACTGTAACGCGTGAACTCATAAACCTGTGAACTGTAAATAGGACCCAGAAGCACGTGCTTAAACCTTTTTTGCTGATTTTAAAAAATACTGCATAGTGTACATGGATTGACCGTACTAGTAAGCTGAGTCAAGGCTGTGGGGGAGGGTCTTGGATATGTAAGGCCCAAGTTGCACTTGGCAGGGGCCTCTAATATATGTGTGTGTACATAGAACAGTGGTTCTCAACCTTCCTAATGCCACGACCCTTTAATACAGTTCCTCATGTTGTGGTGACCCCCAAACATAAAATTATTTTCGTTGCTACTTCATAACTGTAATGTTGCTACTGTTATGAATAGTAATGTAAATATCTGATATGCAGGATGTATTTAGGCGACCCCTGTGAAAGGGCTGTTTGACCCCCAGAGAGGTCGCGACCCACAGGTTGAGAACCGCTGACATAGAGGATGTGAAATGTGTTTTAAGTTTCAGAGCTGACCGGTTGGGGTGCTGTGATTTGTTTGGTTAGCAATAGATGGGAGAATCACACCACTGTCTTTCTCTAGGTAGGTTCGGTCGTTAAATACCAGTTGCTGTTGATATTGCAAGGAAGCTACTGCAGCTGCTTTGGGAGCCAGTGAAGGACGAGTCAGGCGCACGTCCTGAGGGCTGCCAGGCATCCTAGTGGCAGAGCAGTTTCTTGCCCCCCTAGTCTTGAGCATGCTGCACTCTGTCCCCTCCCCCACCCCCAACGGGCATTACTTAGCACAGGCTTAGCGAGTGGGCAGTGGCTCACATCTGAAACCCAATTGGCCCAGGAGAGAAAATTGTAGTTTTTATCTGTCGTATTTAATATTTTCTGCACTGGAGGGGAGAGAGAGGGAACTGGGGTTTCCTCACTCCTTCCCTTTTCACAAATTAGTTTCCTTTCTTAAATTACCACTCACCTGCTGGATACTGGATTTTACTTTCCTCAGCAGAGCACCTAGAACAGGGGTGGGGAACATCCGGCCCACAGGCCATATAAGGCCCATGAAATCATTTTGTCTGGCCCTGCCAAGGCATTAGGTGTAAGTTAATTAAATGTTTGACCAAATGTAGCAGGGTAATTTTTAAGTTGATAATTGTGTATGGCCCGTGAATGATGATGTTAATAGCTAAATGGCCCTTGGCAGAAAAAAGGTTCCCCACCCCTGACCTAGAAGGAGAGTCCCCTGACTCCACTGTGAGAGCACCAAGTGCAGTGGAAGGACATTTCTTATGTGCATATGTACACAGGAGTCCCCAGATGTGCCCTGACTGCCTGTGCTTAGTGAGCACCTGGGGGTGCTGGGGGTGGGGGAGAGTGAGTTTCAGGTTCTGCACTTGGTTTTCAAAAAGTTAAGGAATTAGTGGCTCTTGGATCGAGGCAGTGCCTCCACAGCCTGCATCTCCAAGGTGTCCCTTGTATGAAATCACTTGGATTTTTAATCGCACCACTGTAAACACATTAACTGTCATGATTAACTAGGACTTATATCAGCATCCTGGGTAATAAACTGGAGGCCAGCCTTGTTTTAACCTCGGTGCACTGGCCTTTAGCACTTTAGTCTGCCAGCAGCATGGGCATGGAGCTCCCAGGAGGCCCTCAGCCTAAGCCCATCAGCTCCCACCACCATCAGAGCCCTGGATTCCTGGTCAGGCTGAAGGCAGCTTATCAATAGCTTCATTCAAATCTCTAAAAAGCATGTTGAACTAATCTACTTTCTAAAACCCCAAGGAGGAAGCTTAGGGAGCATTTATTTTAGCAGCCTATGCCTAAATTGGGGGTCAAACATTAATAGCTTAAAGGGAGGGATAAGGGCAGTTAGGCAATTTGAGCTGAAGGCAAGAAATGTCGCTGGCCCTTAACTGAGGATGGCCAAGCATGAGAGTTAAGCTGGAAATCAGCAGAGGCCCTTCGGGCTGGGAATGGAGACAAGTTCCAAAGGTGCCGACTTGGAAATCAGGGAGATCTGCTTTCTAATGAAGGATGCTCAAGAAAAATGGAAAGTGTAGGGGCATTTGATCCATTCCCCTCGCATTCCAGAACTTCCAAGCTTTCTACCTCTAACTTTCTGCAGCCAGCAGCTTACACCTTGGCTGTCTTTCACCCTAGTAACCCAGGAGGCACCTGGGACTTGCATTTTCAGTCTCTGAGCCTGGCTCTGAAAATGACCATCACTTGACTGTCAGACTTGCCCTGAGGTTTTTACCGTGCCAGTGAAGTTGGGGTTTTGAAATGTCGCTTTCTCCTTTGTTTCACGTCTGGAAGTTCTTTATTCCACTCCTTGGTTGCCAGGGATGACATCTTTGCAGCTTGAATCAGGACTATCCCATCAGCATGGTGACAGTGCCAGTGAGGGTCACAGGCATGGTGAGGCACTTGTGGAGGTCTCTGGGAGGAAAGTGAAAGTGCCTGTAGAACTGGTGAACAACCACACAATAGCTCTCACTGTTCTTATCTGTCAATGGCTACTTTTTTTAATGTAGACACCAGAGCCACACACTCAACTGGCTTAGTAAGTTGTAACTCTCATTAAGTTCCTTCTGAATTGCCCACTGTTGTGTTCAAGTTTTCTGACTAGTCAGTCAAAAAATTAACATTTCATCCTGCATGTCATCACAGAAGCAACAACAGGAGAATGGGGAGGAACTTTGATGCAGCCACTAAAATATGGATTAATTTTTCAGACAAATCTTCAAATGGACTGTGCTACTGTTTTTGTCTCAGTTACCAAGTTTGTGCAATAAGTGGAAGGGATGTCATCCCTGTTCAATAAAAGCTGAATGACATTCACATTGATTTTCTAGACCACTGAGAAAATCTTTATTTACAATAAATTTCAATAAAATTTGCATAAATATATTCCCAATGTACAGTTTTCACCTCTGATTTCTTCATGTCATTTAAAAAGTTAGTCTGTCCTATTCTCATTGCTCCTTTCAGCCGCCAGCGGGGAGCTGATATTGGCAGGTGGAGGGGTGCTGCCAGGTAACTGGGGGGACCCTGAGGGCTCAGGGTAGTCAGAGTGTGCCTCCTCCGGGGGAGAGAGATTTTCAGCTCCGTCCTTGCTCCACAGTTTCCGCTCCATGGTCGCCACCAGGATCTTGAGCCATGTGTTCTCTGTGAGCAGGTTTTCTGAGGCATCAGCCAGCTCCTCGAGCTTTCGGGCCACCTCCTCCAGCTCCCTGGTTTTCTGCTCATACAGAGCCTGCAGCTGCTCACTGTGCAGCTGGAGCAAGCTGTGCTGCTTCTTCAAGGTCTGCTGTTGCTGCAGCAGCTGGTGCTCATCCCTGCGCGCGCTGGAAAGCTGGGCCTCCACCTGCATTTGCGCTTGCTGAAGGATGCTGATTTCAGCCCTCAGCTTCTGGATCTCTCTCTCCAAATGGGAGATGTGCCCCTGCTGTAACACTGCCTCGCTCTGAAGACACTCTTTGGTAGGAGGGTTAGCGAAGTTCTGGGGGACAGAAGCAGGGTGTGAGTGATGCAATATGAACCTCAGCAGGTTTGGAAGGGTGATGGGAAGATCTTCGGGATATTTCACACTTAGGTCCTTTCTGAAGAGAAAGGGAAGAGTCAAAGATGAGAGTCACACCAACATGTTTAGTCCAACACCAGACTGCTACTGAAGGTCAGGCCATTTATTTCCTACAAAAGACATTCCGAGGATTGGACTTAACTGAAATCAGCAAGGAAAATGTCTGGGCAAAAAAATTTTATACAAAGCTGAGGATGTGCCACATGCTCATTCTGTAATTAAGGTGGCTTATCTCAAACATGTCTGCTCCTGAGGAGAAAGAGCTGTTTCTATTCACAGCCTTCCAAGAAAGACAAGAGCTCCCAGGCCTAAGCCTAAAGCCAGTGATAGGACTCTGGGAACCAAGGGGCAGAGTGGCTTCGTATGCTCCAAGAGGCCCAGGGGCATGTCCTGGGGCAGGGCTGTCCCCCATCACTCCTGTGGCCATCAACAGTGCTTGGTAAAATAGGAAAAACCTGACACACTCAGCTCAGTTTCTTCAGCATTTATTCCATATTATCCAAGGCAGGAGTTCTTAACTGGGGGTGACGTACGCCCCCCCAGAGGACATTTCACAACATCTGGAAACATTTTGACAGCCATGATGGGGGAAGATGTTACTGGAGCCCTTACCCTTGACAAGCAGGAACTGAAGCTGCCTGGTCCTGAGAGCACAGGATAAGGAGCAAGGGTCACATATGAAGGGGGTTTGTCCAAAGCTTCACTGCAAGTCCGTTTGTAAAAAATTCCTTTTTAGAACTTGTCATTTGTCTGATGAGCAAATTTCTACCACAGATATATTTCCCTGTGTATACACAACCTGGCCGCAGTACATCAAAACCATTAGTTTTATGTATGAGCTGGACAAACAATGGTTATTGTCACCTTTGAGTATTAAAGAAATGGAGGTTAAGAGCAGGGCCTCTGGATGCTGCCTGTCTGGGGCCAACTCACAGGGCTACTGCTCACTGTCAGGAGCTCCCAGACAAGTGGCTTTTCTGTGTCCATCACTGCCTCATCTGTAAAAGGTTAACAAGAGTACCATCTCCCTCACAGGACTGCTGTAAGGATTACACAAGTTACCCAAATGCTCAGTGAATGTCAACTTAAAAAAACTGTTCCTTAGAAAAACCAGAAACCATCCATTAAAAAATTTCCACACCTTCTCCACACACAGAGCCAGTGGCCAAATACCTAGGAAAATGTAAAAGGCGTTCTATTAATGGGTAAGTACTTGCCCTAGGAAATAAAAATCACAGGGAAAGTAAAATCAGATATGCCCCATTTTTATACAATGTTAATGGAAACTTACAGGTAAATGGATTAATTTCAAACATTTTGGGGATAAGTATATAACCACACCCTCTTTAAAACATAGTTTTCTTAACATGCAAGCTGTCTTTAAGTGGGGCCTCCCAGCCATTCTCACCTGGCCTCTGCAGGTGAGGAACAACAAGCAGAGGCTGATCTGCAGCACAAACCTGGGTAGAGAATAAATGTGAATTAATCCCCAGGGAAAGAACTGCTGAGAGACCAGTGTATGTATCTGGAGACAGTTACAGGACAGAAAACGACATTTCCAAGCATGCCATTTTAGAGTTCTTGGAGCAATCTCCATGAATCTACCTGATGAGTATGCTAAAATGCTTCCAACCTTTTTATAAGTAGCAAGGATGGAGTGTCAACAAACTGCTTCCAAAAAAATAATCACTTTGAAAGTGTGGTGGTAAAGGTCTCACTATTTATCTGACTCTCCTCTAAATTCACTAGGAGCATTTTTGTTGTTGTTGTTTTTAAAAATATATTTTATTGATTTTTTACAGAGAGGAAGGGAGAGGGATAGAGAGTTAGAAACATTGATGAGAGAGAAACATCGGTCAGCTGCCTCCTGCACACCTCCTACTGGCGATGTGCCCACAACCAAGGTACATGCCCTTGACTGGAATTGAACCTGGGACCTTTCCGTCCGCAGGCCAACGCTCTACCCACTAAGCCAAACTGGTAAGGGCTAGGAGCATGTTTATGCACCTCTGGCACATAAAACGTCAGATAAAAAAATAACAAATGGGCTCTAAGGCTGTGCTCCAAAGAAGGGGCTACCATACTGAGGGAGGGTGGGCCTGCTCCTCTGAAGAAGTGAGGTCCTTCCCCAGGGGATACATAGAGTGAACCCTGCCATGTTTCTGATATCCTAGCCCAAGGCTGGGCCACAGCACCTATATTATGAAATGTCACACAGAGTGGTGGAAGCAAGGTAGTTCTAAGATGCCCCTGAACAGGAAGGCTGGCCCAGCCAGGAGTAGGAGGGGCCCAGGTTGCATACTATGTCAGAGGATAACCTCTTTCATATGGTTTTTCTTAATGATTATAAAATAAGATGTCTCACCATAGACATTTTGCAAAGGATGCAAAAAGCACACAAGAGGCACCAGCAGATCACCTGTAATCCTCACTCCTCCAAAACAATCATTGTCAACATCTTGACATATTTTCTTCCCTTATGTACACAATTTAACCAGTGCAAATTTATATTTTACCAAAACACATTTTATATTCTTTTCACTAAAAATAACATAAGCATGTATACCGTGAAGAATGTCTTGTTACATGTTATCAAATAGTCTTTTTTTAAAAGTATATTTTATTGATTTTTTTGCAGAGAGGAAGGGAGAGGGATAGAGAGTTAGAAACATCGATGAGAGAGAAGCATTGATCAGCTGCCTCCGGCACACCTCCTACTGGGGATGTGCCTGCAACCAAGGTACATGCCCTTGACCGGAATCGAACGTGGGACCCTTCAGTTCTCAGGCCGACACTCTATCCACTGAGCCAAATCAGTCAGGGCTCAAATAGTCTTTTTTATTTCCTTTTTGTGAGCTGCCAGCTCATATCCTTTGCCCATTTACTTCATGAGTAAACTGAACACTCACTTTGGACGAGGTAATGAGGCACTTACTTCTGATTATAATTTGAGGAAATAAGTACAATTCCATTCTAAAGCAGTAATGCTTTAGTTTATCAAGGAAGCTTTCCATTAAAATAGAACTGGACAGTCTTTTCATGTTCAATATTTACCTTCTTGATTTTTCAATTCAAGGAATATACTAAGGGGCTGCAGTGACCCCAACGTGGGTGTGGAAAACAATCTAACCTCCATGCTGACTACATCAGACAAAATTAGAATGAAAGCTACTCAAACCAGACTCAGGCCCCCAAACACACAACTCCTGCCACCAAGTCTCGGGTGTCTTTCCCTGTCTCCTAATACATATTCATGGATTCTAGTTGCTGAGAACTTCTTTATGCAAAGGGCAGAGCTGGATGTTATGGCTTTAATACTTTTCTAAACTGTGTTTGGAATTCTAAAATTATGTTTCATTAAATTTCATGCTCAGCCTCTGACCCATACAGATGGAATTGCTAGTGGTATTGTCCATGATTCCTGACTGTGTGGCTCTTTAAAGAAAAGGGTCATCACGACACAATCAGTAGTACAATAGGGTGAGTCATGCTCTGTTTTTAGTGTGTGATTTAACAAGACTCTACTACAACAGGAAGTATTCCAGAAAAAATCCTTTGAGATAAAGAGGAAAAAACAAGGAAATGATTCAGTATGTATGAAGGAAGCACTCTCCTGGAAAAACACAAAAAGCAAGGCAGTGGCTACAATAAATGGTAAAAGTGAGCGCAGGAAATTAAAACAGTAAATGTCATATATGAGTTAGGGACCTCACTGAAACAACCCAGCAAAAGCTTTTCCCCAGTAAAGCCATGTGACTGGGTCCCCAAGGACCCATCCTTTTAATAACAAAAGGGAAATATGTAAAAAGGGAGAGAACATCTGGCTTATTGGCTTTGAAAAGCCAAGAGTTAATTTCCCTTTCTACCAAAACATCCACATTCACATATGCTAAATGCCAAGTCATATCCCTTTTGCTAATGTTCACCCCTACTTGCTGGGCTTTCAGAATAGTAGCACTCAGACAAATAAGAGCAGATCCAGGTGACGGCCCTGTGGTCAATGTTCACAGAAGTCTGCACACTTGGGGAAAAGGCTCCTTGACCCCTATATCCTCTTTGCATTGGAGGAACAAGGTAGTCATGACCAGGACTCAATGATAAGAAATGATACACATGAAGTCTTGGACAGGCGGGACCAACACACCTTGTAAGGCTCAATAGGTGCCTGTTGTTTTGCCCCAAAGGAATGTGGGGCTCTCTGCTGTCAGTACTGGCATCATTGTATGCTCTGAAGGCCCAGAAACCAAATAAGTTCTGATGGTGACATCTTTGCTGGTGTAAAACACACACTCAGGGAGGGGCAATCTTCTTTAAAAAAACACCACCACCACCACAATGTGACCCCAAAACTATTTTACCTTTCGTCCCTAATAGCACATTTTTTGCACAATACATTTTATTCAAAGTAATTTAGTAATAACTAATGATTTACATTTCACTTCCATTAAGTATCTTAAACCCATTTCATTTTCAGCAAAAGAATCCCATCAGCCCAAATATTGAATAAATTCTGCATTACCTGTTACAGGGGAAAAATAAGACAGTAGGAAGTCGGTCAACCATAAACTCCCAAGGAAGATCATTCTGAGATACATCAATCCTAGAAAAGGAAAAGAAAAAGTAAAAGGCCTGTGAAAAAACTCTGACCTGAAAGAACCATGTCAAATAACTGAAGATCCTACAGCATTTTCTTCAACCAGCCCCTTCTCAGTGAGTGCACCATTTGGTTTAAGTTGAGCACAGTTCACAGGATGCACTGATACTTCCAGAACATGAATCTTCTCACTTCACTTACTGAGTGGAAATGTAAAGTGAAAGTAAAAATGAACATCACAAAAAATGCCTCACTGACAACCCTGGAGTAGTCTAGTCCCACCTACCTGACAAGACCAGGGCATATACTTTAATTCCTAAATTAGCTCTGGAAAAACAAAGGAAATCATTGTGCAAAATACACCAAGCTTCTCTGAAGATGCAAGAAAATTGGAAAAAAGCCTCAGAGAAAAAAAGGAAATTGGAAAAGAAATGCTATATTTTATTTTTTGTAAATCTGGACAGAGGCCCCAAAAGGTGTATTTTCTTAGCAGATTTAAAATTAATTTTCTAACACAGAAAATGACATCTGTGCTAAATTACCCCACTTACCTGTGTTTAATTACTATTGAACTAGGTGGCAGCCCCTCCTGCAGCTAGCTATGGGACATACTGGGGCTAAGATAGCACGAAAACAACATTCTAGAGGGAACTGGCCGCTTAACCCTATTCTTGAAAATAGTGCATACAAAAGATGGAAATGTTCTGACTCATTAACTTGACAGAAATTTTCAAAAAGTATTGGTGGGATGGGATTAGTGCCATTTGTCCAAAAGGATAAAATTCACTTTAAAAAAATGACATAACCAAATTATAATGGTTTTAAACAGCTTTACTAATAAAACAGCATTCCTGCCTACCTAAAACATTTGAGTTCCATTTTTTAAACTAATAATGATGAATACTTTATTCTATAATCAAATACTTTTTTCCTCCTGATTTTGGCTTCGAAGAAAGACCAAACTGTAAAATGAAAAGAAAATCATTTGTAAACATCCACTCAGAATTCCATCAGATTAATCAAGACCTTCTTTCTGGGTCTCTCATTAGGCTTCGTATAGATGCCTACATATTGTTAAGAGTAGTAATCATATGTTTTATCCTCTATTCTTTTAATTAATTGTATGCAAAGCATTGTTCTAATGAGTGGGTCAAAATTCCATCAAATGCCCAAGCATAATGTACTTAACCATTAAAGTACTGCTCTATACCAATGTTACCATGCCTAGCTCATGCATCTAAGGAAGTTCTATTTCCTTAATTCCCCAAAGTGAAATTAACTAGGTCAAAAATGTGCAACTAGTTTTTTGATTTCTTAGTGTTGCTAAAATGCTTTCCAAAAACTTACGCCAATTTACTATTCTGTTAGTTACATCTAACTATGCTAATTTCACTTTATTTTATCAAAGCAAGATTCTGTCATTTAAAAGCATGTTAATTTAGTAAATATAAATGAAACTTATTGCTTTAATTTACATTTATTATAATTTCCTCACTTGTTTATTGACTTTCTCCTCTTACATGAAAAACCTATTCATGCCTTTTCTTTTCTTTTTTTCTTTTCTTGTTAATCCTCACCCAAGGATATTTTTCCCATTGATTTTGAGAGAGAGTGCGAGGAAGGAGGGGTGGGGAAGGGAGAGAGACACACATACACATAGTTCAGTTGCCTCCTGCACACACCTTGACTGGGACTGGCGATCGAACCTGCAATCCAGGTACGTTCCCTGACTGGGACTGGAACCCATGACCCTTTGGTGCATGGGCTGATGCTCTAACCACTGAGTAACACCAGCCAGGGCTCATGTTCTTTCTTCACACTGGAATCCCTCTTAGCTATTTCTCCATGCCCCCTCACCATTGTTTTTTATTGTGATAAAATATATGTAACACAAAACTTATGATCTTAACCATTTCTAAATGTACAGTTCAGTGGTATTAAGTACATCCATACTGCTGTGCAACCATCATCGTACAAAACAAAATTCTGTATCACTAAACAACTTCCCATTCTACCCTCCCTGCAAACCCTGACAAACCACCATCCTATTTTCTGTCTTTATGAATCAGACTACTCTTAGGGCCTTAAGAACCATACAGTATTTGTCCTTTTGTGTCTTATTTCACCTAACATTATATCTTCAAGGTTCATTCATATTGTAGTGTGTGTCAGAATTCCCTTCCATTTTAAGGCTGTACTCCATTGTATGAACCAGTTTCCTCTTGCAGTTTCTTAAACCATTTTAATTTTTCAGGGTTTGGAGCACCAACACTTTATTCTGAATCCTGGTCCCTCAAAGGCTGTGTGACTCTGGGCAAGTTACCTAATCTTTCTGTGCCTCAGTTTCCTCCTCAGTAAAAACAGAGTGATACTCATGCCTGCTTCACTGAATGTTCTGGGATTAAGTAAAAAAAAATTAAAATATATATATACTAGGGGCCCAGTGCACAAAAATTTGTGCACTCGGGGTGGAGGGAGTCCCTCAGCCCGGCCTGTGCCCTCTCACAGTCTGGGACCCCTCAGTGGATGTCCTATGATGGCCCCAGTCTGCCAGTCGCCTTTTGTGTGTGTGTGTGTGTGTCACCACTGGGGACCTGCCCCCAGCTGCATCTGAGGCTCGGAGCAGTCCTCCTGTGTGTGTCTACCTGCTGGGGGCCTGCCCCAGGCACACCGTGGAGGCTTGGAGCAGGCACCCCCTCTATGTTGATCTCTCAGACTCTTGCCGTCCCCTGCATGTTGTTCTCTTTTTTGAGCTGTGGCCAGGGCTGGGTGCGGCCTGCCTCCCAAGCTTGCCTACTGCCCATCTTCCTCCAGCCACCAGAAAGCAGGGAAAACCCCGCCTTGTGGTCAGGCCAGCTTTTTCCTGCTCCCTGATCCTCGGAAGGGACCTGGGAAGCCACCAAGCAGGCCGCCAACTCTTTCCCACTCACCCGTCCCCTGCTGCCTTCCTTTCCCACTTCCCGGTGCCGCCAAGGGGTCTGGGGAGCTGCCAAGCAGGACCCCGGCCCCTGCAGCCTTGCTTTCCCGCTCCCCGGTGCCCCGCAAAGGGCCTGGGCA
>PVJC01020383.1:0-29241 GCA_004026665.1 Murina feae
AGGAGTGTGGCTGTCCCTCCTGCAGGAGTGTGGCTGTCCCTCCTGGAGGAGTGTGGCTGTCCCTCCTGGAGGAATGTGGCTGCTCTTCCTGTAGGAGTGTGGCTGTCCCTCCTGCAGGAGTGTGGCTGTCCCTCCTGCAGGAGTGTGGCTGTCCCTCCTGGAGGAGTGTGGCTGTCCCTCCTGGAGGAGTGTGGCTGTCCCTCCTGCAGGAGTGTGGAGTTGCTCTCAGCCTCAGGGTGAGCAATAATAGAAGGAATGAACCCTGTTCCGGCTCCTTGCCCAGGTTCTGAATGGATCGTGCCAGCCCGTCCGTGGAGGCTCTCGGTGGGCAGCTCGCCATCCCTGTGTCTGGCCCCTCTGCGCACGGAGGTTCTGGTTGCTGACCTGCCCTTGCTGGCCTTCTGCCAACGTTGATGAACTCTAGTTTGAAATTTCTGGTTTCCATTGCCAGTTTCATATGCCCTTTGTCGCAGGGGTTCTTGATCTGGAAACTGAGGCTGGACGTCCCGGTCTCTCACAGATGGCGTGCTGTGGCTTCAGAGCCGGTGAAGACCCCCGCGATGGGCCCGGGTGTGCCGTGCCCATGTGACGGTCAGGTCGCTGCTGTGTTCTTTGAGCCTTTGGTCGACCTTGAGGTTGGAGCCCAGTTTGCGAACGGATGACCTAGATCAGTTCTTTCCCTCTTCAGGACTGGTGAAGCCCATGGTGCCCCCAGACTCCGTCGGTGGGACTAGCTGTCGCTCTGAGGATCAGAGCCGTGTCTCCCAACTGCAGGAAAGAAAAGTGACCGCCATCGACCCAGCCCCCGTGTGGAGCCCCGAGGGCTACATGGCATTGCAGAGCAAGAGCTACTCTCTGCCGCCCCCAAAACCCAGCGACACTTTGGCAATGGACATGCACGTCAGGTGAGACACACGTGGTCCTACCAGCCTGCACCCACGGGAGATACTCTCGCACGAGACATTGCCAAGGGGAAGGGTGCCAGGAAGGGCCTGCCCGTGCCCTCTGGGAAGGAGAGCATAGGACATGGCTTGGATGCTGGTGTGAGTCGTTTGTCTGATGGTGAGACTGAAGGCCCAGGAGAAGTCGGTTAAAGGCGAGTCTCTGAACGGGGTGGGGTGGGGGCTCTGGGCTCAGCAGGCCGGTTGAGCTGTGGGGACTCCTTCCTATGAAAGCAAAGCAGTGCCAGCCTCTGCGCGGACCCCCAGGCTCCAGCTGAGCGAAGCGGAGGATCCCCACCACTCCGTCTCCAGGGTGGCATGCCGCGTCCACCCTCAGCCACTGCCTTCTTCACTCCGGACTCCAGGGCCACCCACCAGTCCGTGGCCCAGCCACGCTGAGACCAGTTTAAAGATAGAGGAAATGTTGGTGCTTATGTTTTTCTTTTTTTTTTTTTTCTTTTTGCGTTTTTGTTGTTTTTTTTGTTTTTGTTTTTCCACATTTTTTCTTTTGAAAACTAAGCTCTGTGTTCAGCATGGAAAGCAGGAACCAGGCTCCAATCACATTGACTGGTTTTTCTGGTTCCTTTTCAGGAATGAAAGCGCTTACTGTGCCTCGCCCGGAAGGTCAGGGGGCGTAGGTGCCCAGCGCGCTCCCCTTGAGGAGAGAGTGGAGGAATACTTGAGTGCTTTTGACAAGAAGGCCCAAGCAGACTTTGACAGTTGTGTCTCTTCCCAAAGAAGAGGCCAGGAGCTTTTGTTTCCATCCCAGGACAGTGTGCAGGATGCAGGTGCTCCTCGGGGTCACACCCCAAACCTCAGGTGTTCCCCGCTGGAGCCCGACTTTGTCCCAGCTGAGAAAAAGCCAGATTATAGCAATTGGGACGTTAGCCACCAGCCCAAGGCCGCTGACACAGCCAACAGTGTGGACAAGGAGGCGCCCCGGGAGGAGCCGCCCTTCAATGCCTCCTCCTGGGAGAAGGAAGGGAGCCCCCACAAACAGCCGTCCTTGGAGCCCGAGTGGAGCCCCGAGCCCCGGGGCCCCGGCAGCCAGCAGCAGGAGCAGACCAGCAGGACCCGGAGGTCGGGGCCCATCAAGAAGCCTGTGCTGAAGGCGCTCAAGGTGGAAGACAAGGAGAAGGAGCTGGAGAAGAGCAAGCTGGAGCCGGGGGAGGAGGGCGCCCGCGCGGCCCCGGAGGAGGTGCCACGTCCCCAGGACGAGGACGAGGACCAGGAGAACGACCCCACGCTGGCCAACGCCTCCCCCTCTGCCTCGGAGGCCCAGGGCGCGGCCCGAGGCGGCGCGGGCCGCTCTGCCAGCAAGCCTGAGGGGGACGGGAAGCCCGACGGGGCCTGGGAGCCCAGGCCGGCCCGGGAGCCCAGCGACACGCCCCTGACCAAGAGGAGCAACTGGATCTTCATCGATGAGGAGCAGGCCTTCGGGGGCCGAGGGCAGGCCCGGGGCCGCGGCCGCGGGTTCCGAGAGTTCACTTTCCGTGGCCGGCCTGCGGGCGGCGGCCCTGGCATCGGTGGGGGGGTCCTCGGGGCGCGGGGCATCTACTCCAACGGCCAGAGGGGCGGCCGCGGCCGGGGCCTGCGCGAGTTCGGGCCGCCCGAGGACTTCCCCCGAGCCAAGCCCCGGCGCCGCATCGCCAGCGAGACGCACAGCGAGGGCTCGGAGTACGAGGAGCTTCCCAAGCGGCGGCGGCAGAGGGGCTCGGACGGCGGCCACGAGGGCTCGCTGCTGGACAGGGAGGAGGCCGCCCCCCGGAGAGGCGACTTCCGCGACTCGTGGCGGTCCCACAAGACGTACTCGGACGACCACGGCGGCCTGGAGGCGAAGAGCAGAGGCCCGCGGGCCTTCGGACGCGCCCTCCCGCCCCGGCTGAGCCACTGCGGCTACGGGCGGAGAACCTTCGTGTCCAGGGAGGCCGCCCACTGGCAGAGCCGCAGTGCCGGCGCCTGCTGGCAGGACCACGGCTCCCCAGACGCCGGCCCCCGGCGGCCCCCCGACAGGGACTGCGTCCCAGAGGCCTCCTGGCACCCCAACGCGCTTGGCACCAGGGGCTGCGAGGACAGCCGCCTGGAGGACAAGAGGCCCTTCTTCCAGGACGACCACGGGGCCGATGCTGAGAGCGCGGAGAACCGGCCCTTCCGGAGGAGGCGCCCCCCGCGCCAGGACAAGCCCCCGCGCTTCCGGCGCCTCCGGCAGGAGCGCGAGTCCTTGGGCCTGTGGGGGCCTGAGGAGGAGCCCCCCCTGCTGGCGGGCCAGTGGCCGGCCAGGCCCAAACTCTGCCCCGGGGACAGGAGCGGCGCCGTGGGCCGCAGGTCCCCCGAGCTCTCCTACCAGAACTCCTCCGATCACGCCAACGAGGAGTGGGAGACGGCCTCCGAGAGCAGCGACTTCAGCGAGAGGCGCGAGCGGCGGGACGGCTCCGGGCCCGAGCCCGGCGCCCACGTGGACGGCAGCCTGCCCGGGGCCGGCCTGGGGGAGAAGAAGGAGTTGGCCAAGCGGAGCTTCTCCAGCCAGAGACCCCTGGTGGACCGGCAGAGCCGGAAGCTGGAGCTGGGAGGGTTTGGGGAGAAGGCTGGTAGGCCGGGCGGTGGTGACACCTCTCCCCATTATGAGAGCCAGCAGAGTGGGACGCCTTTGAAAGCCAAAAGGTAAAACAAAACAAGGTCCGGGTCCTTTTGTTGCTTGTTCTGTGATCGAGCTGGTGTTTTGAGCAGCGCTCCATGCATGCGTGTCCCGCCGTGTGCCAGGTGCCGCCCCGCACCCGAGGGGCTGCCGCACTCGCCCCTGCACCGCTTGTCTGCTTCCCGTGGTGTTTTGTTGTTGAGGCTTGAAAACTGAACCAGAGTCCCCGCCCCAGTGGTCCTCTTATGTGGCACCTGTCCCAGGAGTTCAGCCTCCTTATGTGGCCTTGGGATTCCCCTGAGGGGCCACTGCAGCCAGGTGCCTGCCCCAGGCGGCTCCTCCGGGAACGGCTCTTGCTTCCAACAGCGAGGAGGTCCGGCACCTTCCGGCGCTGCCACTGTGCGTGGTGAGACAGGTGGTAGCGCAGGGATTGGGCGGCCTGAGACCTGGGAGCGGCTGGCCTGATGTGGATGCCCCAGCTCAGTGCCCGCGGGCTGCCCGGGCTCAGGAGAGGGACCTGAGCATGCGGAGATGCTCTCACCTGCCCTGCTTAGATTCGGGGCAGAGCCCGGGGTGACTCTTCCCCCAAAGGGAGCCACAGGGCGTGCGGGTTCTTAGGTGTCCATTAGTCTAGCTTCCCAGGACTCTGGTGCCGAGGCCTGGCTTTGCCTCTGACTTCGGCCCCAAGAGCCTGGTGGTGGCCGAGGCCAGGGCGTCTGCTGGTCAGTGTTGTGACAGGAGGACGTCCTGCAGATCTGTCCTTTGTGGAGCCCTGCCAGGCTTGGCTCACAGTGGGAAGGCTGAGTACTGAGCCCTGGCAGGGGCGGTGGGGCAGGAGGGGCCTCCCTGGGGCCGGCACGGGACGCACCGCTGCCCAGAGAGGCTTCCATGGAGCGTGCTGTGTGCTCAGGCGGTTTTCCCTTTCCTCCCTTCCAGGACCCCGGACGAGGCCTTGCCAGGAGGTCACAGCGGCCACTACCCCCTGGAGCGGGCTGCCCATGCCGCCTCTGACGCCCCCGAGGCCGCCTGTGAGAAGGCGGAGGAGGCCGCCCTGGCTGCTCAGAGGGCGGGCGAGCAGGGAGAGGCCATGCAGCCGTTTGACCTGAACTACGGAAGTGAGTCTGTGGCCTTGCATCTTCGGGGGAGGGAGGGGGCTGAGCCAGGTGAAATGGGGCCTCGCCCTGCGGGCTGCCAAGTCTGCCCTGTCGCTGTGTCCGAACCTCTGGGGCAGGCCCTGAGCCTTGTTCTGGGCACGGAGATGGGCATAGCTCGCCACACCCCTAATTGCCCTACAGGCCCCCCCCCCCGCATTGTACCCCATTGTAAAGATGGGAACCCGAGGCCCAGAGAGGTTAGTGGCTCATCCGGGGTCATATGGCTATTTAGGAGCAGAGCTGGGACTGAAGTGTCTGTTTCCAAAGACCTTTCTGGGCTGTAGCGTCGCTTAGGGCTCTTTGGTTTGCGTTAACGGTGTTAGAGCACTGAGAGGCTGAGGAATCCCAGCTCGTTCTGTAGACACAGTGAACCCCACGGCTCCTGGGAGGGACCTCGCCAGGCACTGGCCGGCCTTCGGAGCTGAGCCGTCCCAGATGTCAGGTGCCGGTGGGGCTGGGTTCTCCTTGGCCTCCGGTGAGTGGAACGCCATCCCTGCGTGGGAACTCTTGGTTCAGATTCCATCCTCGAGAATTGTGGGTCCAGCCCCGGGGAGGAGACGGAGGTGGGCTCCATGGTGGGTGAAGGCTTCATCGAAATCCTGACCAAGAAGCAGCGTCGCCTGCTGGAGGAGGAGAGGAGGAAGAAGGAGCAGGCTCCGCAGGTGAGGAGCGCGAGCGAGGAGGGGCAGGGTGGCGGCAGCCGGCGGGGGAACCACAGGCAGGAGCTCCGAGTTCTGAATGGAGCCCAGGATAAGAGGGAGGAGGGAGGAGTGTCCCGCAAACACCGTCCACAGCGCCCACAGTGGGTGACCCCTTCCCTGTTCTCAAAGAGGGGCTGTCTGGTGATAGCAGCTGGGCACAGTGCAGACGGCCTCAACCCCACAGGGTCTGTTCTCTCTCCCGCGCCCGTGGGACCCTGTGCTCACGTGGCGCCCTTGGGGCACTGCACACTGTCCTGTTGTCGGATTCACCGCAGTCCGTTGGCTGTGAGCCCTTGCCAGCTGTGGCAGTAACACTCACTTGTGCTTGAGGTCTTGAGAGACAAGCGTCCCAGCATCGCTGGGGTGAATTCTTGGCTCTGATGCCCCAGAGACGTTTGCTGAGAGAATATGTCACGTGCCTGACCTCTTGGATGGCCTCCACCACCTTGTTTTCCTCAGGTGCCTGTCAAAGGTCGGGGCCTCGCCTCCCGTATTCCTCCTCGATTTGCGAAGAAGCAGAACAATCTGGGCCTGGAGCAAGGCGACGTGCCCGTGCCGGGCAACAGCCTGGGCACCGAGATCTGGGAGAGCAGTGGCCAGGGTAAGAGCAGGGTGTCTGGGCCCCGATGCTTGGTCCTGCTGTTCTCTTCTTAGGGAACATCAGCTTTCAGGACTGGGCGTGGAGGTGGGCGGAGCCTGCTCCCGTGTCCTCTGAGCCAGTGTCAGCCCCGCCTTAGGTGGCTGTGGCCCCTGAGCAGGTGCAGACTCTCCCTGACTTGTAGTTGCTGGAAGAGCAAAGCGTTCTGAGTCTGGAGACCTAGAGACGGGTTGGCCCCGCCGCCCCTCGCCAGGGCACTCGAGCGGGCCTGGCTCCCTTTGCCTGCAGCACTGACCCTTTTCTGTTATGTGTAGAGGGGCGACGAATGACTGCCAGGAGGGCACCAGGGCCCCGGGCTTTGTGATCTGTTTACCCGCCTTTCCCGGCCGGAAGGAAGACTCTGTCAGCCCCGAGGCACTCTCCGAGAAAGACAGGCATGGGGCGGACTAAGGTGGACCTTGCTCTTTAGAAGATTTGTTCCCCTGAACTTCTTTTAAAAAGTCTATGGTCAGCGCGCTCTTTCTAGTAACTTTAAAAACATAAACCACCTTATGGAAGCACTTTCTCCTGATCGCCCACTTCGGACAGGATGGCCTCTCCCGTCCTGCAGGGTACGCGGAGCAAGGCCCGTAGCGCTCCCCGGGAGCATGGAGGAGGCACCACGGCCAGCTGCGTGACGGCAGCCCAGGCTTTCGGGGTGGGGCCTCGCCCTCGGAGCCTGACAGGCCGAGGTCCTGGGCCCTGGGCCTGGACTCCCAGTTGTGCCTCGTGGCCTGTCCCCATTGCAGAATGAGGCTGGAAGGACTCGGCTCTGATGGCAAGAGCCATGGCCTCTCAGGGAAATACTGATGTCAGACAGTGGGTGGCGTGTGATGGGTGTGTCCTGCTGAGCAAGTCCGGAGATACCCGGAGCCGTCTTCTGTCCTCAGGCTGCCCCTCAGTTCTGTGCGCTCAGATGACGGTCCGGGCGGTCGAGGGTCACACGGGGCATCGTGTGGACAGGCACGGGGCCGTGGCTGCTGTTGGTGTCTCGGTGGTGGTGGTGGCGGTGGCGGCGCTGGCAGCGTGGACCTTGCGGGACTGGCAGCAGCTCCCGCTGGTAGAAACGAATGCTTGGCTTGCGTGAGGGAAGCCTCATCTCAGCAGAGACCAAGTCTGCCTGAGGCTGCTGGGCAGCGGCGAGACGCTCAGGCCAGCTCCCCAGCACCAGAGGCGCCACTGGCGTGTGGGCGAGGCCGTGGGGCCGTGAGGACCGGGGTTTGTGTGCGCCACGCCTGTGCTCGCCTTGGCAGCCTCCCGCTCCTTTCTGATGCCCTGACTCTGCTTCCCCCTCTGGCAGCCCTGCCCGTTCAGGCCTCCGCCAGCGACTCCTGGACTAAAGCCGCCACGGCCTTCAACAGCTCCGAGCCCGGCTCCGCCGAGGTGAGTGCGCTGTGTGCTCACAGGCTGGGGCGCTCACAGGCTGGGGCGCTCACAGGCTGGGGCGCTCACTGCCCACGTGGCTGGTGGCCTGGGCTTTGTCCGTCCTGCGGCCCACGCCTCCCTCAGCCTCAGCAGTTGGGCCTGGACCAGAGGCCATTTCCTCAGGCCCCGGCTTGTGGCTGGACTACAGCCTCGGTTTCTGACCTACGTGAGGTTCCTGTGTGAGAGGGAGGGAGAAAGGGGGTGACCCCCACCCCTTGTAGGGGAGCAGTCGGGGGCTCTCCTTCAAACCTGGGCGGTGGTCACTCAGTTTGGTTTGGGTCACAAGAGAGATGCCGAGGGCCCACTGGAGTCTGGGGGTTCGGGCAGGGGTGCCTTTGGCCACATCCCTTCAGCTGTTGTGTCAGGATTCGTCGCGGGACAAGACTGCGCACAGGCAGGCAGCGTGGGGAGCTGGGGTCAGGGCCCTAACCCGTTTGGTGCCTTGCACAGCAGGGTTTTAAGAGCAGCCAGGGAGACAGTGGTGTGGACTTGAGCGCCGAGTCTCGAGAGTCGTCTGCGACCTCCTCGCAGCGCAGCTCGCCGTATGGCACCCTGAAACCAGAAGAGATGGGCGGGTCCACCCTGGAGCCCAAGGCTGACGGCCATAAGGAGCAGGCGCAGAAGCAGCCCGAGCAGAAGGTAACCTGGCGCCCCTCGTGCTCCCCGGGCGCGTGGAAGGTCATCTAGTCTGCGTGTCCCAGCTTCTCCGCTTTCCCATCAAGGATTCAGAACAAGGCTCAGCGCAGAGCAAGGAGCACAGACCAGGACCCATCGGCAACGAGCGCTCCCTGAAGAACAGGAAGGGCTCCGAGGCGGCCGAGCGCCTGCCGGGGGCCGCCGTCCCGCCCGTCAACGGGGTGGAGATCCACGTGGACTCGGTGCTCCCGGTGCCGCCCATCGAATTCGGAGTCGGTCCGAAGGTGAGGCTTTGCTTCATTTCCTTTCTCCTTGGTTTATTTTGTACTCGGAGAGGAAGGAGGGGCTGGACAGGTTGTCCCCTAGAGAGAGCAGAGGGGGGAGCTGAGCGGCCCGGGGAGCGTGCAGGGGAGCATGGACGGAGGTGCTCAGGGGCTGCCCCCTAGATTCCCTGCTGACGCCCGCCGGGTTCTCGGGCCGGGTTCTCGGGCAGCAGTCTTCATGTCTCCGTCAGGTGGGGCGGTGGGCATGGCAGGGAGCGAGGATGAGAGGCGGCACCCTTCCCTTCTGTGCTGTCGGGGAGCGTGGGGCCGTGTTGCTTGCGTGGTGGGTTTTTAGAGGCGCTGAGACCATGTCTCTGCCGCACGGTGAGCCAGGATGACCTCCAGGGATCTGCCCCCTTTTCCCAGGACTCCGACTTCAGCTTGCCGCCGGGGTCTGCCCCTGGCCCCGCGGGGAATCCAGTGGTCAAGCTCCAGGACCCCCTGGCTAGTAATGTGAGTGTCCTTCCTTGGCAGCCCCGGCCCCATGCCGGTCAGCGTGGGGTCAGGCAGATCCGGGTTTGAGTCGTGACCCAAATTCTAGCTGCTTACTGTCTTCCACTGGTTGTTTGGATGCTCTACACCCAGTTTTGTGACCTTAAAATGGGGCCGTGTGTCCCACGGTCTGGTTTGGGTCGCGTACTTCGATTCTCTGTTCTTCCAAGTCCGTGGTCCTGTTTGAGACTGAGCTCCCGGGGCCACAGCACGCTGCGGGCACCACCCAGCGCAGCAGGAGCGGCTGGCACGCATCGCTGAGCCTGTCACAGGGACCGCGGCCTCCTGGAGGTCTCCACGCCTGCGTGCCGGCAGCCTGTCATTACGTTGCTGGCACACGCCCGTCCCTGCCAGAGGGCTGGGGGGGGGAGGGGGGTGCTCTCTTGGGCCTCTGTCAAGGGAAGCCACCAAGGCAGCTCTTTGGAGAAGATAAACTGGTCTCAGCTGCTGGCAGCTGCATCTTGTGGTCTTAGGTGCACACGACCGACTCTGAAGGGCATTTTGCTGCGTCTCACTCGCTCTGCCTGGGTGTCCCATGGCTTCCTGTCTCCTCCAGGCCGGGCTGACACAGAGCATTCCCATCCTGCGGCGAGATCATCACATCCAGAGGGCCATTGGCCTCTCCCAGATGTCCTTCCCCACGGCCGACCTCACTCTGAAGGTAACACCAGGCCTGAGCTCGGCAAGGCCCACTCGGTGCCCTGGCTTGTGAGGAGGCGGGAGCAGGCAGCCCACCCCCCGCCTCTGCCTCTCCCTAGTAGCCTTCATCCCTCTCCTCCCCTTGCTTCCGAAGATGGAGTCTGCGCGGAAGGCTTGGGAGAACTCGCCCAGCTTGCCGGAGCAGAGCTCTCCCGGAGGCCCTGGCTCGGGCATCCAGCCCCCGTCCTCTGTGGGAGCCTCCAGCGGGGCCAACTACAGCTCCTTCGGCGGCGTCTCCATGCCGCCCATGCCCGTAGCCTCCGTAGCGCCTTCTTCTCTCCCAGGTATCGGCCTGAGCCTCCTGTGCGCTTCGATACACGTGTGGGGCTGGCATCCCTGAACCCACCCGCCGTGACTTAGGGAGTCTGTGCATGTGGGAGTCGGGCTGTCTCCAGGCTGGGCGATCCCAGCTTCCCACAGCCACTGCTTCCCTGGTGCTCAACGGTCCCGGCTCCTGGAGGGACGAGCGAGCAGAGCAGACATGGGCTTTGAGTTGGATCCAGGTTAATGGGAGCGGGGTCACCTCTGCCATGAGCAGAGCCTCGGTCCGTGCTCCATAAAACCAGCCTGGGCGAGGATGGCGCTCCATGGGGTGACCACGCCGACCAGAGGCCATACCTGGAAGTGCTTCCCTATCAGCTGAGTCCTTCGTCAGTAATGGACATGGTGTCCTTCCCGCCAGCGTCCTGGTGGTCGTGTCGGTGCCCAAAGTGGGAGGGGGGCATTTTGAGGTGCCAGCTGCCGAGGTCTCAGTGATGGAATTCCAATAGATCCTTCTGACCCTCCACTGTGGACTCAATAGCAGGGAGATGAAGAGGAATGTGGCTGAGAGACCGCGGCAGCCTGCATGCAGTGCAGCCTCCTGCGTGGGGGCAGTGGCTCGAGGGGCGTGGGCAGGGTGGGCACAGCGTGTCCCCTAAGGGCTCTCGGCAGCAGTGAGGCCTGATCCTGTTCTGCCTCCGGGGGTTCTGTCTCCAGGAAGCCACCTGCCACCTCTCTACCTGGATGGCCACGTGTTTGCAAGTCAGCCCCGGCTGGTACCTCAGACCATCCCGCAGCAGCAGAGTTACCAGCAGGTGATGGCGCAGGCTGAGTGGCCCGGGGGGTGGAGGGGTGTCAGAAGTCCTGCGTTTCTTCTTTCTCTGTGTCCCTCGCGTGGAATGCCCAGCACGTGCGTGTCATGGCAGTCAGTCAGTGTGTGGGGGACGAGGAATCGAGGCGAGGAGGAGGAGTGGAGCTCAGTGCTCCAGACTCTGCTCAGTTTTCCTTGGAGCGCTCCTCTGGGTCCTGCCGGGACTAGCTGAAACGGAATTCTCTTTGGTGATCAGGTATCCTTCTGATGAAGAGCAGCAAGGCCTAGACTCCAGGCATGGATGCATTAGAAAGAGGTAGTTTTAGAACGAGCAGGCGTTCGTTTTCATGCAGCACCGGCATCGTTTCCATGCTGCAGGGGATGCTTTCTGGAAGTCGGAAGCTGGCGCAGGGCCAGACGTGCCTGCACAGACCAGCACCAGGCTCCCGGCAGAGGCACTGCTCAGAGCAGACTCGGGACAGAGGACTCAGCCTGTCCTGACCTCTCTAAAACGTGTTCTTAAATGTCACCTTGTGCAGTCGTGCGAGGTGTTGGGTCTTCACGGAACTGGGTCTTACTGCATGTGTTCTGTCCGTGGCTGTCCCCACACTCTCGCGTGGAGCTAGGGCGTGTCTGACACGAAGAGCAAAAGTGCAGGAAGGAGGTGCTGGGGGCGGGTTCCAGCTGCGTGCGGAGGGGAAGGGGAGACCAACTGGAGGGCCCTGCAGTGACCTGCTGGCTTCCCCACAGGCTGCCGCTGCCCAGCAGATCCCCATTTCCCTTCACACGTCTCTGCAGGCGTCAGCCCAGCTGGGACTGAGGGGCGGGCTCCCCGTCTCCCAGTCACAGGAGATCTTCAGCTCCTTGCAGCCCTTCAGGTGAGGCGAGGACGAGGGCTGGCGGCTCACAAGCGAAGCTCAGGCCTTTGCAGCCTGCGCACTCGTTCCCTTTGTTCTCCTTGGGGGAGGGGGTGTTGTGATCACTTACAGTTCGTTCTTAACTATGTGCAGGACGGGCTGCGGGCCTGCTCCCTGCCCTCCGCCACGCCCTTTGTCCAGTGATGCCCAAACTGTGGTCCCGAGCCAGCAGCATGGGCACCACGCAGGGGGCTGTTATGAACGTTGAGGGGGGAGGCCAGCAGAGGGCTTTCGCAAGCCCTCGGGGTTCCCACACCTGACCTGGTGTCATCTGGCTTTTGCAGATCGCAGGTGTACATGCACCCCAGCCTGTCCCCGCCCAGCACCATGATCCTCTCTGGGGGCACCGCCCTGAAGCCTCCATACTCGGCGTTCCCTGGCATGCAGCCCTTGGAGCTGGTGAAGCCCCAGTCCGGCTCCCCCTACCAGCCCATGAGCGGAAGCCAGGCCCTGGTCTACGAGGGCCAGCTCAGCCAGGCGGCCGGGCTGGGCGCCTCCCAGATGCTGGAGTCCCAGCTCCCCCAGGTCAGGAGTCGGTTCTTCCCCGACTGCTTTTCCCTCGCCCGCCTCTCGGTGTGTGCTGACTTCTGCTGTAAGTGGAACCAGGCCACATGCTCAGCCCCTTGGGAGGGATCCCATCACCTCTGTGTTGTCGTCCCCGCGCCCCCCCCCCCCCCCCCCCCCCCCCCCCCCCCCCCCCCCCCCCGTGTCTGTGGGGCTGGAGGTGAAGTGAGCGATGCTTCCCGGTTCTCCCTGCTGTCTTCTGGACCTGAACTCATTCACTGGCTGCCCACATCTCTGCCCTAATATGTATATCTCACGCCATCTCAAACTTAGCTTATTCAGACATCAGGTCCAAAATGTGGTTTTCTCCCTGGTCCTTGAGGTGGTCCAGTCCGCATCACCCCCTCTGGGCCTTCAGCAGGTCTGTCGGCTCTGCATTTGGAAAGTGTTTGGAGTCCACTGGTTCTGGTCCCTGCACCCTCCCCACCCAGGCTCCTACATGAACTCTGGCCCCCTCCCTTTAAAACAGGTTGCATGCAGGGCAGGGCTTGGGTCCTAGAGGCTCTGGCTGCCACGGTCTCGGTGATGCAGTCCCAATAGGTCATTCTGACCCTCCCTGTGGACTCGACAGCAGGGAGATGAAGAGGAAAGGGGCCCCTCCCCCCTCCTCTCACCCACCTGGCTCTGGACGTTCGACGTGGTCGCTCAGGCCTTGCAGTCCTCCCTCCTGTCAGCACGGGCTTGTGCTTCAGAAGCTTCCAGGAGGCTCCAGTTTGGTTCCAGAACCCTGACCCCGAGCCTCGTCCTCTGACCTTGGAGGCAGAGCAGTGGCGGGCGGGCTGGGTGTTGCACGGAGGAGCGGGAGCCTTCCTGCCTCGCTGCTCTCACCTGGGTCCGATCCACACAGACTGAGCCTCCCTGGCCCTCCCTAGCTTTTCCCCCACCCACCACCACCCACGCACGCACGCGCACATGCCACCACCTACACATGTACACGCACATGCCACCACACGCACATGCACCCGCCACCACCTACACACGCACACGCCACCACCCACGCACACACCACCACCCACACACACACCACCACCCACACGTACACGCACCCACGCACACGCACCCGCCAACACCTTCGCACACACGCCGCCACCCATGCACGTACACGCGCCCACGCACATGCACCCGCCACCACCTACGCATGCACACGCACACGCCACCACCTACGCACGCACATGCCAGCACCCGCACCCGCCACCACCCACGCACATACGCACCCACCACCACCCACGCACACACACGCACCCACCACCATCCGCACACGCATCTGCCACCACCCACGCACGCACACGCACCTGAACACAGCGTGCTGCCCGCACTGCACTCCGGCCCCGGGGCTGTGTCCAGCAGGGCACCCGCTGCCCTCGTGGCTCTGGGTCCGACCGTGTCCTGGCGCTTTCCCCGCACAGGGTGTGTTCAGCGAGCCTTCGCTGGGTGGGAGCGGGCGGGCTGGAGCACAGCCCCCCTTTCCACCTCGGAGAGGAGCCCCCTGGCAGCTGCTGCCGCCTCGTCCTGTGCCTGCTTCCTCACCACCCGCCGGCTGCCCGCCGCCCGCTGTGAGGCCCAGGGTGGCCTGCTGGCGCTCGGGGACAGCGGGCCACTCCCCTGCGGGAAGGCCTCGCTGTGACTTGAAGCAGGAGCCTGGAGTCTGATGTGTGCTTGCTCCTGGGCGCGCGTGAACGTGGGCGGTGACCTTCCCTCCCCACCACTCCCTGTCCTGACTGTCCGTGTTGTCAGCAGCTCACGATGCCACTGCCCGGCTCCCAGCTGCCTCTGCCGCGGTACGGCTCCGGACAGCAGCCCCTGCTCCTGCCCCAGTCCATCCAGCTGCCACAGGGGCAGAGCCTCTCGGTCGGGGCCCCTCGCAGAATTCTCCCACCCGGGTCCCAGCCTTCGGTCCTTAACACCAGCAGAGAGGTGAGTGCGGGGTCCTGGGAGGGTCTTACCACCCCTCAGGGTAGCCAGACACCACTGTTGTGGCAGGAAATGCCAGGGTCTGGGGCGCAGCCTCTTGCCTTCCCACGGCCAGGGCCCCTGGTTCGTGTGCAAGCTGGTCGTGTAGACGAGCTCAGGTGTGTGTTGCCCACACAGGAAGGAGGTGTGTTAGTCCACGCCTGGTCCCTGTGTGGGCGCAGGAGCACCCGAGGGGCCAGTTCTGGTGCAGGTTCTGCTGAGGGTTCCTCCTCAGGGCAGAGACAGCAAGGCAGCGCCGCGCCCGTGGTGGCACTCAGCGCTTAAAGGGGGAACAAGACCTCGAGCCTCGGTTCCTTTAGAAGCTGCCTCTCTGCCCAGAACTTCTGGGGCTTCCTGGGCCCCAGGGTGGTTCAGCAAGGGCCAGGCTGTCTCCCGGCCACCAGCCAGCAGCCTTTGTCCTCTCAGTCCTCTCAGATGGAGATGAAGGGCTTCCACTTTGCTGACAGTAAACCCAGTGTTCCTTCAGGAGGCTCCGGGCAGTCACCACAGACCTACAGGTAAAGGATTGGCGGACGCTGCGGGGCTGGGTTCGTGAGGAGCTGAGCGCCCGGGAGGGCGGCACAGGGCACCGAGGCCAGGTCCCTCGCACGCCCGCCCGCCCGCGTGTCACCAAGACATTTCAGGCGTCACCGGGAACTCGGGAGCCCTCCTCCCGTGCTCGGCATTGGGAGAGCTTGCTGGGAAGGCGGGGAGGGGGCAGCTCATGTCAGCATTGGCGGGCCCTGCCAGCACACGGCTTTCTCGGCAGCTTTCAGAACAGGCGTCGGTGGCCACGAAGGCACAGCCCTGGGCGGGAGGCGCTTCCTCCCCGGGACTCGGTGCTGCTGAGCTGTGGGCCCTGGCTACCCGGGACGAGCTGTACTTTTTTGCTTCCTCTCCGCCCGTCTCTGCCTCCAGCACCATTCTCGGGGCCCTGAGCTGGCTCCGAGCTGGCCCTGTGTGAATTGTCTTGTTCAATTACTTGGGTTGCAAAGGCAGCAAAGCTCTGGGTCTGCCAGCTCTCTCACCCAGGGAGCGCATGCGGAGTTGGGAAGGCAGCATGACCGCTTCGGGCCCAGGGCCAGTGCAGTGGACTCTTGTTACGTGTGGGAAACACCTGGAGACCGTCCTGTTGGTAAATGAGGCGGGCAGACGTGCAGCTGGCAGTGCCCAGCGGAGGCTCCCGCCCACCAGGTGCTCTGGCGGAAGGATCTTGCGTCCAGGCGCTCATCCTCTGCCACTTCCTTCCATCCTTCCAGCAGCATTTCCAGAGGGGGCAGTTTTTGTGAATTTTTCCCCATTTCATCTTTCTGTTCTTATTGTCACTCGCTTGGTTTCACTTATTTTTGTTAGTTCGCTTTATCGTCTGGTCATGCTTCTCACGTAGGCCAAAACAAGAGAACTGTTAGAAAACTGTGGCCAGCGCACAGAGCCGTGTGTGTGAGGAGGGAGGGAGGGGCGTGGAGTGTGAACGGGCTTCAGGCTCCCCGGGCAAACCCAGGGAACGGACCCCTGAACGAGAGCCGGTACGCCGTGTGGGATGGCGGCCACTGCCCTCGTGGAGACTGGAAAGTGTAGCCTTAGCTGAGGAGCCTTCGTTGTGCAGCTGTTTTCATGGGGGCTGGGAACGTGGTGTATTTTTATAGAGAAGCGTTTCCCACTTTTTCTGGAAACGACTTCTGAGGCGTGTCCCGCCACACAGGCTCCCCGCTCCGGGCCTTGGGGTGCTGTATGCTCCTGGGCACAGCCCGCTGTCCCACCATGAAACCACTTTCACAGCTAGCACCTAATTACCCTTCCTGGGAACTGGTCATCGGGACGGAACACACTTCGAAAGGTGTTCTACAGTTTCGTTCCTTCTGGTGTCCATCCCCCACCCAAAGAAAGGGAAGCCTAGAAGACTGCGGGGCGCAATTCTCAGGTCCAGAGACCTCGGATCTGGCCACAGTCATGTCGGTCCAGACCCTCCAAGCCCTGAGAGACATCTGTCTGGTCAGTCTCTGTCCGCAGTGGTGACCTCGGTCTCTCCCCCGGGGTGTGTTTCCCTAAGCTGCGTTGGAGGTGCCAGGGCGACGGACCCTGCTCGTCCTCTGAGCTTGGCCCCTGCGGTCTGTCTCCCTCCGCCGGGAGGTCTGCGAGCCCGAGCCGAGGCCACGCCGGGCTTGCCTCCCTCCTGCGGCGCCGTGTGTTCTCACCCCCTGCCTTTGGTTTTTTCAGGCCTAGCTCTGCTAGCCCCAGTGGGAAGCCCTCTGGATCAGCAGTTAACATGGGCTCTGTGCAGGGACACTACGCTCACCAGGTAGAAGATGGCTTTCCAGACCTCCAGCCCCGACGCTTAGGCCCGTCTCCAAGCGCCAAAAGAGAAGGGACTGCCCACCCCATTTGCGTGCTCCTCTTGTAAAGAGAGGCGTGCCCTAGCGCTTAGAGCATGGCGCCAGGGGCCGAGTCCTTCTGGCAAAGGCATGGCTCCTCCTGACGGGCGTCTGGATCCTTCCTTGTCCTGCAGAGAAGGGAGGATGCGGAGTCCCCAGAGAGGTGACGCCGGCAGGTGGACTAGCCTCCTAGCGATTCGGGCTGTGAAGGTGCTGGGACTGGGTCAGGCCTGTGGGTCACGATAGCCGTCGGGCGTGCGCGTGCGCGTGTAGCCCTAGTAAGTGCTGTGTTGTCGGCCTGGCTGGGAGGGACCGCGTGGCGTGGCATTTCCTGGCCATGGGCACTGTTCTCCCGCTGCTCTCGAGCATGGCGGGCGCCGGGCTCGGACGGATCAGCGCAGGCTTCTCAGTAGAGCAGCTCCTGGCTGGTGGAGGCAGAGGACGGGCCGCTCCCTTCACTTCTCCTGGCGTGGCTCCCTGGAGGGCCGCTCCTCGAGATGCTGATGCTCGCAGTGCGGGGCACGTTGAGGCCGGTCGCTCTGGCGCACTGCCAACCTGAGAGTAGGGGGACCCTGGCATGTACCTGGAGGTCAGACTCAGTCCTGGGGAAAGGCTATGGAAGGTCCGGGAGACCGCGCCTGCCTGAGGCCCCGCCCCTCCGCAGACAGGTGGGGCTCGGCAGGGCTGTCCCTGTGGGCAGGGGTGCACTGATTTGAGAAGGTGCTTCAGGCCTTGATGTGCGGCCTGTGGAGGCTGCAGGCGCCGCAGAAGGCTCCCTGGAGGACCGGCGTCTTCCTGCCTCCGAATCACTGCACTCAGCGCCTGCGGGCGGGAACAGCAGCGCCACCCGTGTCCTTCCTAGGAGAGCTGCTTCTAGTCTGTCCTCCACCGAAGGACGGACTCCTTAGGGTAGCTCTTCTCTGTGGGGCTCAGGAGCAGGAAAGGGGGGCTGTGTAGCCACCGACGTCTGCTGCGTGAGGGTAACTGCTTTGTCCCGTTATCTGTCCAAAGGCAAAGCCACGAGTGGATGAGAAACCCGGCCTGGGAGCCGTGACCCTGCAGGAGGCCCCCTTGGCTGCCTCCCAGGTGAAGCGCACAGGAACCATCAAGCCTCGGGCGGCGAAAGTGGAGGAGAGCAAGGCCTGAGGTGCTGGCCTGGCCGTCCCGCCCCTCCGTCCAACCGTCTGGCCGGCCAGCGGAGAGATACTCTCTCTCACTTCTCACAGCTCCCACGTCCAGCCAGCTTGCACCGTGGATTTGTGGCATTGACCTGCTTGCTTTCATCCGAAACAGCGAACAGCCCCTTCCCGTCTCCTTCCCGCCCGTCTGGCGGCGTGATGATGCGGCCGCGCGCAGTGGGGGGCCCCTCGGGCGGCTCCCCGGCTGGCGCTCAGTGCTTCCCCGCTCCCGTCGCGCACGGTGGTGTGGAAGCAGGTCCTTTCCTTGGAAGCTTCTTGTTTTAAAAAGCAGCTAAAGCAGCCAAGGTTTTTACAGAGAAAGGAAAACAAAACACAAGTGATGTCTGTGCAGCTGAACTTTTATATGCTCTTCGTCAGCTCCCCGACCCCGTGTCCGGTAGTGTCTGCCCCTCCCGTTTAGTTGGAGGCATCGCTGTGAGACTCCCTTCCGCTTTTCGTTGGTTAGCCTCCGAGCCACACGAGGCACCGCACGAGCACCCGGTGTCCGGCTGCTCTCCGGAGCCCACGGGCAGCCAGTGAGCTGGGCTTTACCTAGGGGTTCTGTCCTGGAGTCTAAAGCCAGTGGACGTGCTGGCCGCTGGCCCTGGGTGAGGCACGGAGACACAGTTACTGGTGTATCCCAAGTTGGTCTGACACGCGAGCAGGCAGCGCCCCAGCCCCCACCCCACCTCCCGCGTCTGCGCAAGGGCTCCGGCACCCAGGGCTGCAGCTTCTCTCACGCCCTTTCCCCCTTTCCGGAAGCCTTCGCCCCCCCCCCCCCGCAGCCACGTGCTGGGGCCTGTGGTAGGGCTTGCTGCTCCTCTCCTAGCAGCAGGCCCAGGCGGTGGGACCGGGCGCCTGAGCTGAGCAGTGAGGTCAGCGTCTCCAGCCGTGGGCAGGTCCGAGGGGAGGCCATGGTTCTGACACAGCCTGGCGGCCACTCAAGTCTGCAGAGCTGCCTCCAGCAAAATGCTCACGTGAGCCGTTTCACACTGCATTTTGTTGTTTTTTAAGTAAGAACTAGAATCGCCCCAGATTCTGTCATTCCGAGGAAAGGGAGGGGAACGCTTGAGTTCTGCACAGCCCTTCACAGAACGAAGCAGCACCTGGCTCAGCCCGTGTCCCTGCGGGTGTGTGGCTGCTCAGGCTGCTTTTCAGCTCTGTCCAGGGTGGGACACGGGGGCGAGGGCCCTGGGCTGCTGGAGTAGCTCGTGCTGTGAGGACAGCTTCAAGGAGGGGACGGCCGCCGGGCAGTTCCCGTCTCGCGCCCTGGAGGGCCGGTTTCCTGGGAAGATGCTTCACCGCTTGCTTGGCAGCTTCCCGCACCCCCTTGTGTCCATCCTCAGGCCTCACCTTTTACTGGCTTCTCTTTCTCCTTCATCTCCTGAATCTACTCTGGAGTCCTGTCCTCACTCTCCTTCCCCATGTGCTCATCTGCTCTGCCCCTCCCCCCCTAAGAGCTGCTGCCTGCCCCATCGCCCGCTGCCCTGCAGGAGCCACACGCTCGCTGCCTGAACACCTGGGAACCCGCCCAGACCCTCCCACCCGATTCTGGGATCCACTGCTTGACTAAAGCAAAGAAGGTTTTCTCATTGTGAGACTCCACAGAACAGTCCTGGATGCTGTTACAGACTCAAGGTGTGCCCTCCTGGTGATCCTGACGGCGACAGTGCTTGTGTTTGAGAAAAAATAAAAACTTGGGGTCACCTACTCTCCAGCCCTTTTCTCTGCCCTGTATTTTCTACACCCCTCCCCCCCACCCCAATAAAACAGAAAACACTAGAATTTATTTATATGTATTGTCGTAGGTCTAGGGGAAGGAAGGCCATGTCCCACTGCTATTTATAGATACGCCTGACTCACCTGTGCAGGGAGGCCAGGAGCTGCATGTGACCTCCAGTGCTTTTTCCACCTCGTGTGCCCAGCCGCGGGCGCTCCCCACCGAGACACTCCCAGCTGGACTCGGGCAGAGGGCAGGCCCGGGCCTGCTGGCACCCCATCCCTTCCTTGGTCTGATTAAATGCAGTCTTCACTGCAGAGATGTTTTAAGGTGCAATCTCTTCCTTTCACGTGGTTTTAGAGCTAAGCTCAAGGAAGTAGGACTTTGGGTCTTATTTTGGTTTCAAACCTCCTCCCCCCCCTTCAGAGCGCGTAACCACGCAGAGGCCTCCGCCAGGGTGTCCTGGGGCCTTGGGTGGGGACAGGTGGGAACCCAAGCGAACCTTTTCTGCTGCCGAGACGGGGGTGGTGTCCACGCCCTCGTGCACCTTCGCCTGCCAGTCCGTCACCCTCCTGATGCCGCAGCTCTGCCCTGGCTGTGGATGGTGCAGCCCGCTGCTCCGCACCGGGAGCCCTGTGCGTAGTCTGCCCCGTGTCAACTGCTCAGTGGAGTGAAGTCCCAGCGTGTGGGGCCGTGTGTCTGAGGCAGCATCCACCCACCGGAGATTTCTCGGCCGGCTGTTGGGTCTGGCTTTCTTCACTGCTCCCCCTTCTGTCCATACTATTGCTTGCAAACCTGGAACTGATACACTTGCGGCTCTAGGTTCCTTAAGGGGAAAAACCAAGGATGACGGACACGTTTCGGGAAAATCGGTTTGCCCACCTTCAAAGCTGTGGTCATTCCAGCCACTTCTCAGAACACTGAGCATCCTGCTACATGGCGGCGTCCACGCACCAGCCAGGCCCTCGCCCTCCTGCCCTCTGGACCTGCCTCCTGCACGGTTGGTTGGTGAGATTCGTGGCGGATGCTCAGAGCCAAGGAGGAAGGACTTGCCTGTGTGAGGTCGTGGGGCCGACGGCACAGCGCCTCCCTGCCGGCCGGCTCCCCGCACCAAGGGGCTGCGCGTTGCCTCTCACCGGGACTCGTTCCTTCACCTGCAGAGCAAGCTTGGGTGGGAGGTCGGCTGGACGTGGCCTCTGGCGACCAAGGATGCTCGAGTATTTGTGCCCTGTGACCTGCAGACTTCAGAAAGCCAGCCCTTCCGGCTTGAAGGCGTGAGATGGACCTCAGACAGACCACCCAGGACAGGAACGGCCCGGCCCAGCCTTGGGGTCGGACCATTTGTCCCCCGCCGAGCTCTCCACTCGGGCCATCACCACGTATTTGGCTAATGACCGTCCGGGCGCATCCCACCCACCGTCCAGTTCCTCCCCCGGGTTGGGTGGCCTCCGGGATGGGAGCAGCGCCCCAGGGCCCTGGCCTCAGCATTGGAAAGCCTCCCGGGGGGGGATCCTGTACTGCAAGCTTCAGACCTCACGCCTTGAGTAGCGAAAAGGGTTTTTGGGTTGTTTTTTTTGTTCCTGGGAGGGATTTTGTTTCGTTTTATTTTGGCCTTTCCTCTCTGTCTTTTCATATAGAGCAGATATTTGAAAGGGCAGGCGATGGCTAAAGGGTGTCAAGTGCAGCCTGTTCATACGTTATTTTGGGGAAGCGTCTGCCTTGGACGGGAAATGGAATCGTGGGTTCCCCAGGCGTGTGGCACACTCACCCCTTGCCCTCTCCCTCCGGTCCAGTACCTATTGTTTCTCCTTTCAAATATGTGATTGTACTAACTCTTTCCATATGAAAGAATTCTCCTTATTTAAATAAAAAAAAAAGGGAAAAAAACAACACACCACCCTGAAGCTGGACGTGCTTTCTCAGGCTGTGCCCCCAGGTTTTCCGTCGAGTCTGCGTGTTCACTAGCAGTGACTTGACTGAGGTGCGACCTGGGAGGGGAGACACACGGGCGGGGGAGTGCGTTTCCCCGGGGTCGGCGTTCGTCCCCGCTGCGGTGGGTGTGCATCGCTTGCCGGCGCCCGCCGCCCCCGGGCCCTGGAGGGCGGGTGGTCAGAGGAGCCTGCGCTGCTGCTGGGCCTCCTATCCCTTTGCCGGGAGCGCAGGGGACCACGGGGCGGGGGCAGAGCAGGGCCAGGAGCTGGCACCTGGCGGCCGTCCTCGCCCGCCCTCCCCCGGGGTGACCTTGGGAGACCTCGGGAGTCACTGTTCCCTCAACTAGAGCGGGACTAACCGGGACCTGCCTCGGGCCACTTACACGTGGTGACCTACGGTGACCAGACCTCCTGATTTTTAAGTTTGTCCCACGTCCCGCAGCGTTTTAAAAAAATAGTCCCAATTACTCTTTGTAATGTTTTAAGTAATAATAAGAAAAAGAAAAGAAAAAGACCCCCCCACCCCCCGTACGGTGTACCGCTTAAATCTTGTCACCTCAGAACGTGTCCCCGAGGACTGTGGACCCCGCCCCGCGCCCTGTCACGCCGGGCCGGGAGAGCAGCGTGCGCAGCAGCCTTAGCAACAGCGAAACGCGGCTATGTCTGCAGCCGTCTGTCCGGGTCAACGTGCACGCGGAGGAGGGCCTGCGCGTCCAGGGAGGACCCGGCGGGCCCGCGCCACCAGGCGAAAGGCGGGTGCGGCCCCCCGTGTGGTGAAGCAGGAGCGGTGCCGCGGCGTCTTCCCGCTCGCCAGGAGGCGGCCTCCCCCGCGCCTGCAGCCCCTGCGGCGCCCGCTCGGTGCGCACGCGCGCCGCCTTCTCCCAGTGCGCACGCGCGCCGCCTTCTCCCAGTGCGCACGCGCGCCGCCTTCTCCCAGTGCGCACGCCCGCCGCCTTCTCCCAGTGCGCACGCGCGCCGCCTTCTCCCAGTGCGCACGCGCGGCGCTGCCCGACGGCCCCGCAGGCGCCGCGAATCGAGCGTCGAGCAGGGCGGTGGGCGGTGCTGAGTGCCGAGCGGCCCCGCCTCGTCCCGCCCCGCGCGTGCGCCGCAGGAGCCCCTCCAGGTCCGCACCCCCTGGCGGGTCCCTGCCGGGCTGGGGGACTGCTCCCCGGGGACCGAGAGAAAGGTGAGTACGTGCGCGACCCCGGGGACGAGAGCCCAGTCCAGGGACCCGAAGAGTCAGCGCAGGAGCTGGGGCCCGGGCGTCGGGTGCCGTCCGAACAGGGCGGGGGCGTCCGGGAAAAAAGGGGACCCCGGGGGTAGATGAACCTTTGGTGAAGGGCAGCCCGGGGCTAGTGCAGCGGGAGAGAGGGGCGCCCAGGGAGAGGAGAGGAGAGGAGAGGGGGGTCCCGGGGCGAGGAGTGAGGGAGGCGCCCGGGGAGAGGAGAGGAGAAGGGGGCACCCGGGGAGAGGAGAGGGGAGGGGAGCCCGGGAGAGGAGAGGAGAGGGGGCCCCCCGGGGAGAGGAGAGGAGGGGAGGGGAGGGGAGGGTAGGGGAGAGGAGAGGAGAGGGGGCACCCAGGGAGACAAGCCTCCGAGAAGTGGCGGCCCAGGGAGAGTGAAGCCCCCGGGTGAGAAAGGGGGCGCGGGGGGCTGGTGCTGCCCAAGGAGGTTCGGAAGGTGGAGGTCGCTGCCCCGTGGGGAGGGCGGGAAGGCCGCCTCATTCATTCACAGCGTCCTCCCTCCCCCCGTGCCGGCAGGTGGCGCGTGAGCTGAGTGTTCAGTCTTGAGGTCCCTGCATGTCCACCTGAGGCTCCCTGACGCACCGAGGTCCCCTTCCCAGCCCCCGGGGCCTTCCTGGGGTCACCCATTTACTCTCAGGTCTTTTCCAGGGACTCCTCTCCGCTCGCTCCTCTGCAAGATGTTGGGGTTGTTGCAGCGCCCCGTGGTGGTGACCGCGGATGTCAACGTGAACGTCGTGGCTCTGACTGCGCTGGGGCTGCTGAGCCGGCTGTGGCGCCTCACCTACCCCAGGGCCGTGGTGTAAGCAAGTGCCTGGTGAACGGCATGAACGGGAGAGGGGCTGGGGTTCGCGCTCTTAGAAGAGAGGCTGGTTTGTCCCCGGGAAACCCCTGCACAGTCCGAGTGCCCAGTCCTGCGCGCTGGGCTGGGGCAGGCGCAGTAGCCTCAGGTGACCATTTGAGACCTGGAGGAATATGGAAGTGAGTCCTCAGCGACCTTAGAAGTGTGCTCTGTTATAATGGGAAACGATCCCTTTGATTATTGAAGGGCTATTCATTACCTGAATCACATGTTCTTCGTTTAACTTCTTGTTATGGAAAACATCAGACGTATTCAGACATGGGGAAAATAGTATGATGACCCCCTCACCCCTGTGTTCATCATGCAGCTTCTACAGTTACCAACTCTCGGGCAGCCGCTGGCCCCAACCTGCCAATCAGGCTGGGCTGGGGGCGGGGAGGGGATGCGGGAGGTAGGCCAGCTGCCCCACCCCCTGGTCAAACTCCAGGTGGAGGGGACAATTTGCCTATTAGCCTTTTATTATATAGGATAGCCACCCCCTCCCTGCAGTGGATTTTTGGAAGCAAATCATAGACATTTTATTCGTGAGTAATTCAGTGTACTTGTGTCTCTTAAAGACCCAGATTCTTAACAAAACACAAGACACAGTAGCATCGTCACACCTCAAAAAAATGGACGGCGATTGCTTCGTGTCTTCACCTGAAAGCATTTTGTCACAGTGGGTTCCTACAGGGAGCTGGTGGACACGGGGCTTGGCCTCGGGTCCTCGAGGCCCTTCAGGGGCTGGCTAATGGCACAACCCCTACATCCGGAGCGAGGGAGACACCGAACCTGTGTTTCGGGGAAGGCTTCATACCTGGGGACCCGACGTGGTTGGGGCGGAGATCGGACCGTAGCCGTTTGGAAACACAGGGGTTCATTTATGCTGGTGCCTCTCTGCGGCTCAGGTGTGTGGTGAAGTGCCATGTGGGCTTGTTTTCCAGTTTCGATGAAGTCTATTACGGGCAGTACATCTCCTTTTACATGAAGCGGGTCTTCTTTCTGGATGGCAGTGGACCGCCCTTTGGCCTCATGCTGCTGGCTTTGGGAGGTAGGAACCTTCAAGGAGGGCCCGGCTGGCACGGCTCAGGGGTTGGGCATGGACCTGTGACCCAGGAGGTCACAATTCGATTCCCAGTCGGGGCACAGGCCCGGGTTGCGGGCTTAATCCCCAGTGGGGGGTGTGCAGGAGGCAGCCGATCAGTGAGTCTCTCATCATTGATGTTTCTATCTCTCTTCCCTTTCTGAAATCAATATATATATATAATATATATATATATAATATATATATACACACACGCGCGCGCGCACACACACACACACTAGGAGCCCGGTGCACAATACATTGTGCACTTGGGGGTCCCTCAGCCCGGTCTGTACCCGCCCAACCTGCAGCCTGCCTTCCACCCATCGTGTCGCACACACCCCACACACCCCAGCCCGTCACCTGTCCCGTATGCCCCGCTCACCCTGCCACCTGCACTGCACCTGCGTCCACGGTTCCGCTGCAGGCTTCCATCTTGGCTGAGCTAATTTGCATATAGCCACTCTGATGGGCTGGTGGGCGTGGCTTAGATGTCCCACAGAAATGGTCGATTTTGATATTACACTTTTATTAGAGTAGATATATATTAAAGTTACACACTGACTCTTGAGGGCAGGAATCACGTCTTCCTATTATTTATTTACTGTTGTTTGCTATCGGCTGCCGCTGTTTGGCACTCCTGAAACACTGCTGAACAGATGGTCACTGATCAATCCTGTTGTAGGTTACTTGGGAGGATTCGACGGCAACTTTTTGTGGAACAGAATTGGAGCAGGTACACGCTCGTTTCCACTGCCCTTGCTAATTTGCATGTATTAGAATGGGAGCCTTCGTCGGAATGAACACCTGGCTTATTCATGAGTTCAGGGTGTGGTCAATTGTCTGGGTGCACGTGACAGACTTTCGAAAAGTCTGGTGAACGTGTTGGTGTTTAGGTACAATAATTACTCTATGTCTCTTTGGATGTACAAATCGTGTGTGTTGCCACAGCGACTTAGGAGAGAGCTGGGGTAAAGCACCAACTGACTTCAGACCCTTAGTCGTCGTTCCCGTGCGCCGCGGACTTAGCGAGCGCATCTCAAAGGCGCGCCCGCGCATCGGTCCCCGATGAGGCCCCCCGTGTTGTGAACGTTCGTGCTGGAGTCTGTGAGTGCGAAATTCCGTTTGCACCCACGGTGCGCTCAGCTCCACTGTGGTTGCTTTCCAGAATACAGCAGCAATGTGCCCGTGTGGTCCCTGCGCCTGCTGCCGGCCCTCGCGGGGGCCCTGTCGGTGCCGATGGCCTACCAGATCCTGTGGGAGCTCCGTTTTTCTCACTGCGCCGCCATGGGAGCCGCCCTGCTGATGCTCATCGGTAAGACCTGGGCCTCGGCCGGCTTTGGTGGGTGCAGAAGGCCTTGGCTTCGCTTCCGTGTGTGGCCGGGAGAGCTCGGAGTTTAGTAGATGTGCCCCCCTCAGCAGCTTCTGCTCGTAGGATGGAGGGAAGCTCAAGCAGTTGGTCCACATCTGATTCTGGGGGTCACCCCGCTCTCAGGCCGGGGGCTGTGGAGGTGGGTGGGCAGACTTCATGTTGTGGGGGTGGGGCCGTATGATTGGGGCTGTCCTGACAGGTGCCCGGGTAACGGTGAACACCTCCACCCGCACCCACGTCTGCCACTCCCTGATGGCCTGCCGTGTCCCACCACCTCCCAGGCCCCACCCATGGCCACGGCAGGGGAGTTAGTGGGTGCTCCTCAGGCAGGGCCTGTCAGCCCAGGTCTCCAAACACATGAAGTGAACGCACACGCAAAGAGAAAATGGAGGCCCCTTGGCCAGCATTGGGCCGTAGCACGCACAGTGCCCACAGAGCTGGTGTTGCTTCTGCAAATGAGAAAGCGACAGACTTAGAGGAGCTCAGGGACCTGCCCAAGGTCACACGGTCTCAGTAGGTGTGACCCCCCTAAGAACTTGCCCTTGCGATTGTGGGTGCTCAACGTCTGAGCACTGGGAGCGTTTGCTTAGTGGGTGTTTAATCTTCACGCCTTTACCTCCTTCCAACACACACTCCTCCCCCCCGACAGAGAACGCGCTGATCACGCAGGCCAGGCTCATGCTTTTGGAATCGCTGTTAATATTTTTCAATCTCTTGGCGGTGCTGTCCTACCTGAAGTTCTCCAATTCCCAAAAGCACAGGTACGGCCCAGGGACCTGTCCTCCTGATTAAGGAGAAAGAAGAGTCTGGGCTGCCTGTCGACCCTTTCGGAAAGGGCCGAGCCTTTCCATCTGGGAGCGCCCGCTGGCTGTCTTGCAGCCACCCAGCCTGGCCCTCGGCTCATGGCTTCGTCAGTACATCCTCGTTTTTCTGTAACTTGAACTAACTGGAGAAATGTTCTGGCCAAAAAGAGAACTAACTCGCGGGACCGATGATGGGGAAAAGGGGGCCCATTTTCCACGTGTCTGAAGCTCGGTCCAGGCAGCCACCCTCGGGATCTCGGAGGCCCGTTCGCAGCTCTGCCTCCGCCCTGCCCACAGGCCCTTCTCGCTGAGCTGGTGGCTGTGGCTGACGCTGACCGGAGTGGCCTGCTCCTGCGCTGTCGGGTGAGTCCGGCTGGGTCTGCAGCAGCGCCTGCGCCCTCCTTGTCTCTGTCTCATATTAACTTCCCCTCGTCGGTCTCTGCAGCATCAAGTACATGGGCATTTTCACTTACTTGCTGGTGCTCGGAGTCGCTGCCGTCCACACCTGGCACCTGATCGGAGACCGAGCTCTGTCAAATGTAGGGGGATCCTGCCGCGTGGGTGCGCGGGGCGGGGCGGGATGTTTGGTGGACAGGCGTCAGGAGGGCGCAGGAGGGGGAGCCTGCGTGCGAGGGGGTGGTGTCCCCCGTGTGCCCAGGTCTGTGTGCTGTGCCACGTGCTGGCCCGTGCGGTGGCTCTGGTGGTCGTCCCGGCTGTCACATACCTGCTGTTCTTCTACATCCATTTGACGCTGCTCTGCCGCTCGGGGCCCCACGACCAGATCATGTCCAGCGCGTTCCAGGCCAGCCTGGAGGTGAGAAGAGGCCGTGGGAGACTCGGTTTCTTACATAAACACTGCCAGATGAGCATCAGAGGGAGAGCCAGAGCAAGAAAGGAGGCCTCTGCCTTGGGTCTGTAAACCGGTCTGAGTGGCCTGAGGGTGCAGACCTGGTGAAGGGGTAGCTCCGTCGCTGTGGGCGCAGTGTGGCCCCAAGGCCTCTGCGAGGTCCCACAGGCCCTGGGGGGTGCATAAGCCTCAGAGGACAGACAACTTGGCCTCATTCACACAAACTTTGCAGAAACAGTCAAATGCACCAGTTGAGGTGGTTGGGATTGTGGCCTGAAGTCACATCGACCTGTTCGGAAATGCTGGCGAGCTGCTTTCTCACCTCGTAAATGGACACAAGCCCTGTTTCCAAGGCGGGTCAGAACTCAGGGAGTGTGTGGACGACTTAGCTGGTGCGGGCCCGAGGCGGCATGCTGTCAGTGGTTCTGATCAGTGTAACACAACAGAGCCATGTCTTATCTATACTAATAAAAGGGTAATATGCTAATTAGACCAGGCATCTTCCAGACATCCTTCCAGACAAAGTCACAGTCATGGGGGCCAAGGCAGAGGCGGTTAGGGGTGATCAGGCCAGCAGGGGAGGTCAGTTAGTTGCGACTAGGCCGGCAGGGGAGGGCAGTTAGGGGCGATCAGGCAGGTAGGCAGAGGCAGATAGGGGCAATCAGACCAGCAGGGGAGCAGTTAGGCAATCAGGCAGGCAGGCAGGCTGGTTAGGGGCATCAGGCAGGCAGGCAGGTGAGCAGTGAGGAGCCAGTGGTCCTGGATTGCAGGAGGGATGTCCGACTGCCAGTAGTTGGATATCCCCCGAGGGGTTCTGGATTGAAGAGGGTGCAGGCCAGGCTGAGGGACCACCCCCTCCCGTGCACAAATTTCATGCACCGGGCCTCTAGTGTCATTGTAATTGCCAGCACCCTGAATATGCTCCCAGATGGGGGAGAGCGGCCCAGGGGGACACTGTCTCTCACTTGCCCCTTTTGGCCTTTGTAGGGGGGTCTGGCTCGGATCACGCAAGGCCAGCCCCTGGAGGTGGCCTACGGCTCACAGGTCACCCTGAAGAGCGCCTCGGGCAAGCCTGTGCCCTGCTGGCTCCACTCGCACCTGAGCAACTACCCGCTGAGGTAAGGAAAGCACCATTTTATTGGAAGTTATAAAATGTTTGTCGTACTTTTTCTGTTACCAACTTTCACATTATGTCACCCTCGGGGAGACAGAGGGGATTGAACTCTTGGGTCTGATGTCAGGGTCTTGGTATTTCTGCATGTAAACCAGTGAGAGGGCTCGCTGGGCGGAGGGCCCCGCACACCGCGAGGCAGCTTTGTGACCCCACACTGATCGTGTTCTGCCCGCGTAAGGTCCCACGTTCTGGCCCCTCTTAAACTGTTTTATGCTTATTTTCTCCTAAACACCATGCTGGGTAGGCTACGGAGCCCTGGGGAGAGGCCCTTCGCCATCTGCCTGCCTGCTGCAGACCCCGTCTTTGTTGACCCTTCTTTGCAGCTATGACAACGGCCGGGGCAGCTCCCACCAGCAGCAGGTGACCTGTTACCCCTTCAAAGATGTCAACAACTGGTGGATTGTCAAGGACCCCGGGAGGTGCGTACAGGTTCTGGCCATCGGGCCTGACTGCACAGTGGCCAGTAGGGCCTACACCATCTGCTCCCGCTCCTCCTGCTGCCCTCACCCACTCACCTGCTCCCACTCCTCCTG
>PVJC01020384.1:0-29253 GCA_004026665.1 Murina feae
CTGCTTTTCTCTTGCAGCTTTTAAGATTCTCTCCTTGTCTTTTGCTCTTGGCATTTTAATTATGATATGTCTTGGTGTGGTCCTCCTTCGGTTCCTTTTGCTTGGAGTTCTCTGTGCTTCCTGGACTTGGAAGTCTATTTCTTTCACCAGGTGAGGGAAGTTTTCTGTCATTATTTCTTCAAATAGGTTTTCAATATTTGAAAAATATTAAATATTTTTTAAATATTTAATTTAAATAATACACACACACACACTAGAGGCCCGGTGCACAAAATTTGTGCATGGAGTGGGAGTGGGGGTGGGGGTGGTGTCCCTCAGCCCAAACTGCACCCTTTCCAGTGCAGGGATGTCCGACTGCTCGTTTAGGCCCGATCCCATAAACAGGCAGTCGGACATCCCTTTCACAATCCAGGACTGCTGGCTCTCGACCACTCGCCTGCTGATTGCCCCTAACCACTCCCCTGCCAGCCTGATCTACGCCTAATTGCTCCTGTGCCAGCTGGATTGCCCTTAACTGCCCTCCCCCTACCAGGATGGTCCCCCCCAACTGCCCTCCCCTGCAGGTCTGGGTCCCTCCCAACTACCCTCACCCTGCAGGCCTGGGTCCCTCCCAACTGCCCTCCTCTGCCAGCCTGGTCCCCCAGAATTTTCCTCCCCTGCAGGTCTGGGTCATCCCCCCGCAACTGTCCTTCCCTGCAGGCCTGGGTCCCCTTCAACTGCCCTCTTCTGCAGGCCTGGTTCCCCCCCCCCCAACTGCCCTCCGCTGTAGTCCTTGGTTCCTCTCAACTGCCCTCCCTTGCTGGTCATCTTGTGGTGGCCATCTTTGACCACATGGGGGAAGCCATTTTTGACCACATGGGGGCAATCATCTTCTAAAGGTCAATTTGCATATTACTCTTTTATTAGATAGGATATACACATACATATATACATATATACATATGTATGTATATGAATCAATTTTGAAAATTTTATCTTTATTCAACTTACAACCCAAATTCTCAATGTAGAAAATAAAAATTTAAATAATATTTATATCATTAAATTCTAATATTGACTTTCATGTAATCATCTTTGAACACGTCAACAACTTATCATTCTCACTTGTGAAAGAAAACTTTACAACAGATGGAGTAAACAGCAAAAAATATTTTATTCAAAACAATTGCAATAGAGGAGAGAGACTGACTTCAACTCTCTGACAAACAGAAAAAGGTGGTGTGGGCAGGGAAGATGAGATTTTTAGCACTGGGGTGAGTTAGTGGAAAAGTATTGAAGGATGAGGATAGGGAAGGTTAATAAATATGATTAACTCATCTGTGTTTGCTAATTGTGGCTTATTAAGTTAGAAGCCTATCCTCATATGGAGCCTGGGAAAGCTGGACTCCGATATCTCCTTTAATGATTACATTTGAAAGCAATGGTTCCAGGTCCTGGAGAAAGACATTCATGGGTTGTAAAACTGGCCAAAGGCTGGGAGAAGATTTATATCTGAAGGGACTAGAAACATAATTTGTGGTTACAATTTTCTAAAGTAAATAATCTACGTTGTCAGGGGTTGAAGTCAGGAAGAAACCTGTGTAAAATTTAATCAAGATGAGGGGAAGGTTAAGGCCATCTTCATCACATTTTAAAAAATGCAACTCATAGCAGTCTACTCCTGGAAACTCACAGCTGAGGTTTGACGTGACAGATACAAATTTTGCCTATATATATGAGATATGAAAAATATATTAGGTGTAGGATGAACCAAAGGTGACTTTTTAACTAAAGATCTTCAGTTTTTGCTAATTAAACACTAACATTTTTATTATTATACTTTAATGACCAGTAGATTTATTTCATTAAATTAGCACCAAAAGAGTATATGCATTTTAATAGCTTCTGATATATTTAATAGTGTTCCTTATAAGAATACTATGACATCCTTAAAATATATAGACACTTCTTACAATCCTATGCTGTAAGATTGCTACAACCTATTTTTGCTACCCAGATACTAGATTTTCAAGGTCTTGTAATTTTAATTTCAGCTATATAAAAAAGGTACTATAAGGGTCAACTGCTAGAAAATAGTATTAGCATATTTTTTAGTTTGATGAGAATATTATTATAATTTTGGACATTACTATGGATTATTTTTCATATCACAATGATATCATTTCACAATGATAAAGGTTGGGCACTTTATTAGTTGAGTAACAATATCTAAAACTTAATGTTAATGCTTAATACTGACATTATCTCTTTGACATAAGTTTATCCACATTTTACAAAAGAGAAAACTTAGGCAAAGTGATTAATAATAATTATAATTTGCCCAAGGTTACACATTCTGTATGCTACATAAGAGATTGAAGGACAATTGATACTAAATTGCCTATCAAATGTCAAAGGCATCACTTAAAGAGACTGAGGACTACAATTAAAAATATTTCACTGCTCTTCTATGAGGAATTTCTTTGCTGTTATTTCTGAATATCTTTGTCATGATCTTTTCCTCTCTCGAGTTCCTTTGAAAAATGTACCCTTTTCTACATTCTATACTTGGTTGTTCCTGTTAGTTTCAGGATCCAGCCCTGGGTTCTTGGCCATGTACTTATGATATTATTCAAGTTTGTGTTCTAGTTTCTATTGCATTTCAGGTTTAATTTCTGAATGTTCCTCCTCTCTTTACTTTTTAATTTTTTTATTATTTGGAATGAATCTCACTGAAAAATAATGCTCAAATTGTTGTTCTTTTACATCCAGAAGTGTTCTCTTGACTTTTGCTATCTTTGCTTTCTAACCCACTTCTCAAATCTATCAGCTGACCTGATGGAGACTTTTATCTTCTACTTGTCCCCTAGGACACTTTCACATTCCATGGATATTACCGATTTTTCTATCTTCCCCAGCAATGGAAGCTTCATTGTACTGCCAGTGCTTATCACAGCATACCTCACTGTAAATACTAAATGAGTGCTCACTGAATGAATTAGTACAATAGTTATTCTGAAAAATAAGGAAAAGAGGGAAATAAATTTAACATGGGGAACAATATTGGGATTTATTAAAAACACCAAAGCACTGCCTTTATCTTCAACCTACACTGTACCCAGCTGGGGACATAGACAAGCACACACTCTCAATGAAGTGTGATATGTAGTTGCCTATAGTGTTTCACAAAATTGTTAAGCATATGTGTCTCATAAAAGCCTAAAGACTAAGGGAAGCTTCTTGAATAAGCATCCTGATAGAACTGATCAGGGAATGCAGTAAAAGCTGCTACAAGTCATGAAATATGAATGTTTCAAGGAGAAAAAATAGTATATGCAAATGTCTAGAATAGGATGCAATGACGCTTTTTAGGAAATTGGAAGTAATTCAACATGGACAAGAATGGCAAGACAAAGGACTGAGAAATACAACAGAAGTGAGATTATTAGGAAGTATGTATTCGGTAATAGCCTTCAGTAATTTGTGGTCTTTTTTCCCCTTAATATAATAGGTAACCATAAATATTTTAAGCGGAGATGCTCCAAGATTGGGTTTTCATTTTAGAAGGGATATTCTCACTATAGGGGTAGTCTCACTACACTGCAGAGATCCAAATTAGGAAGATCACCCCCTTAAAAATATTGCCATAATGTATAATAAAAATGGTGATCTTCTGAAATGGGAGAGTAATGATACAAATGAAATATATTGTTTTGACATTTTATTGATTTGGTATTTGGTAATTGTATGAGAGAGGAGTCAAGGATGACTGCCATATTTCTGCCTTGGCAATTTGATAGACAGTTGTCTTGTCAAGATAAGATAGGAATATTGAGGTTAAGGGAGGTGGATGTGAAAAATGATGCAGTTTCATCAGTTCTGAGTTTTAGGTGTTTATGAGATATCCCATAGTTTTATAGAAAGAATGCAAACGACTTAAGGAGCATTCTGATATGTAAGTATATATCAGTAAGCCACAAGTTATAGATAACATGTGAAGTTATCAGAGTGTTAGAGTAAACTCTAATGAATACCAATAATTAACTGACAAGTGAAGAAAAATACAGAGAAAGAATATGAGTCACTGTAGGCCAGAGGTTCTCAACAGGGACAATATTGGCACTATTGCGCTCCATGAGATGTTTGTCAATGTCTGGAGTCACTTTCAGTGTCATGATAAAAAAAAATAACGGAGGCAGGGGGCGTAAGTGAAGTGTGCTACTGGCATCTATTTAGTAGAGCCCAGGGATGAACCAAAATTGCTAAGTTCATAAATCCTGCCACAGAAAATTTTAAAATATATATAATAAAAATATAATATTTGAAAGCCAAGTAAAGATGCAATTTGCAGGAAGAAAGAGGACAGTTGTAAGTAGAAATTCTCTTAAAAAGGATCCATTGGGGAAATGATTGTAATGAATGAGGGTTTCAGATGGCAAGAGACTGAAATGTAAGGGGATTGGTGAAAAGTGAAAGATGGCTTTCCTGGAATCCTGAAAGAATAAGTGAATAGGAAGATGGTAGAGAAGAAAAAAAAAAAGGTGCAATATTGCAATAAAGGAGGTAAATAATAAGGATTTTCAAAAGGCAAATCTATTGGATTTAAAAAGCTTACATACTAATAGATGTGAGGCAGGAGATAGGGGAAAAAATAGAACAGAATGCATAGTCAAAGAAACAGCAAAAAAAGACCAAAAAAATAGGAAGAAGTAGTAAATGAATAATGAATAAAGCAATGCAATGAGGTGGAGTTAAATTTATGAGATTAGAGAAATACAATTTCCATTGAGGAAAGGGGGAAAATAATGATTATGAATTCAACCATTATATAAAAGTATAATAATTAATACATATTTTGTCTTTGTTAATTTGGAAATAATGCCATCTTCTGAAAATGGGGAAGAGTGGTGAAATGGGAGATTTGATTATAGCAGGATCCTATCTAACAAAAGAGCAATATGCAAATTAGGTGTCACTCCATCACAAAGATGGCCACCCCATACCCACAAGATGGCTTCCCCCATAGCCACATCCTATCTAATAAAAGGGTAATATACAAATTAGACATCACTCTGTCACAAAGATGGCCACCCTCATAGCCATAAGATGTTGGCACCCAGTCTGGCTCAGCCCCAACACTGAAGTGGTCAGGCCTGTTAGCAAGGCAAGTGGCAGGGGAGGCGGGGGATGTGAGGGGAAGAACAGGCAATGAGAGAGGACTTGGAGTCCCCTGCCCAGGCCAGAGGCTTTTGACAAAGGCCTCAGGCATCGGCAAAGGTGGAGCCAGTGATCGGAGGGGTATGAGGGTGCCCTACCCAGGTATAAGGCCTAGGCAGGGGCAAGGCCAGAGATCACAGGGGCCTGGGCTCTGCAGAGCCAGCAATTGAAGGGTCAGGGGTGGAGCCTGCCGTCTCAATGGTCTGGGCACAAGTGGAGCCAGCAAAGCAGTGACATGGGGGTTCCCTGCCCAGGCTTGTAGCCTTGTCCAGAGGCAATAGTGAGGCAAGGGCAGAGCTGGTGATCTCAGGACCTGGGCAGGGGCAAGCCAGTGATTGGAGGGGCAGGGGTAGAGCCTGTGATCATAGGGTCAGGGCACGGGCAGAGCCGGCAATGCAGGGGTCTGGATCAGAGCCAGTGATTGAGGAGGCCTGGGCTCTGTGAATCCAGTGATTGGAGGGGCTTGGGGGTACCCTGCTCAGGCCTGCATCTTCGGCCAGAGGTTACAGGCCTGGGCAGGGGTGGAGTTGGGATTGGAGGGGCAAGGGTGGAGCCAGTGATTGGAGTGAACTACAGAGAAAACACCTTTTCTTACTGCTTATTGGCTAAGCTCCCTCTATGCCACTGGTAATATTCTTAGTAACTTGGGTAATAAGGATCCCAAAAGGCATCTAGGGTTTTTCCACCACATTCCTGGAGAAAAAAATGAAGGTCCACTGCTGGAGGGCTAAGAAATGTCATATCTTGCCCTAGCCAGTTTGGTTCAGTGCATAATGCCTCAGCCTGCTGACTGCAGAGTCTGGGTTCAATTCTGACCAAGGGCATGTACGTAGGTTGCAGACTCCTCCCTGGCCAGGGCCCACGGCAGGGCATATGCAAGAGACAACCAATCAAAGTGTTCCTCTTACTTTGTTGTTTCTCTCTGTTTTTCCCTTCTCTTCCACACTCTCTAAAAATCAATGGAAACATATCCTCAGGTAAGGAAAAGAAAGAAGAAAGAAAGAAAGAAAGAAAGAAAGAAAGAAAGAAAGAAAGAAAGAAAGAAAGGTCATATCCTATGAAAAACACATCTTGAAAATGCCTAAAGAAAGTTGTCATTTTTTCATGGTGAAGGGACTGGAGTCCATGTTGGTGAAAATACCTTGGTGGCTGCAGTGACTGGCAGTGGCTGCAGCTTTGGGGTGATAGGGCTGATGACTTTCGCTGATTAGCCTGGTGACCTCCCACAAAGGGAGGTCAGACTGCTGCTTAGGCTCACTCCCTAAAGGGAGCAGAGAGCAGGCCTAAGCCGTCAGTAGGACACCCCTTGAGGGCTCCCAGTACGTGAGAGGGGGCAGGCTGGGTTGTGGAACTCCCCCTCCCCCCAGTGCACGAATTTTGTGTACCAGGCCCCTAGTAGATTTATAATATCCATCCTGGGCATTGGGAAAGGAATCTGATCAGGAAAGCACACAAAATTATACTTAATAACTATGAATGAAGTTGCCAAAGAAAAAAATTAAATTAAATTCTGAGAGTTGAGTCTGTTTCACATCCTTTGACTTGTAATAATGACTAAAACTGTCTATCCTTTCTATATTTTTTCATTTGTACACCCTTTTACCCTCCTCATGCACCACTGGTCTCATTAATACATTTTTCTTTTTACTATAAGCCAATGTCTTTGATCTGGCCCTGGTGAATATTAGTGTTTGGAGGAAAGGACTAGAAAAGTGTAATGAACTATCCATGAATATGTAATTAAATAATCATAGTTCAGTGCTGAATCCCTGAAAGCAGTTACATGTTTGCTGTCCTCATAGATTTTCATTAATATTTCTGCTGAATTTCAATATAGAACAATCATCCTATTTCATTTGGACAATCCACATTTTGAATGAGCCTAAAGATTAGAAGCTTCTGAGCAAAAGTGTAACATGCATTCTCCTTATCTGAAAATACTGTTAGAAATGTTATTTGGATTATAAACAGAGCTTTCATTTGTAGAGCCCATGGCCATTTGTTTTGTAAATATGCACATAATCTTTGCCTTGGCAAGACTCTTCTAAGTACATTTCATGGTACTTTTTATATGCACTGGATTTGATTCGTTTTAGGGCATAGTATAAATTCTCAGCTGTGATACAAGCTAAATGAATCTTTTTTTAAATTTCATTTTATTGTTTAAAGTACTACAAATAGCAGTACATATGTCCCCCTTTTATCCCCATTGACCTTCCCCCGGCCTCCCCTAACCCCTGATACATGCCCTCCCCCAGTGTCTTGCTTCCATTGGTTATGCTTATATGCATGCATACAAGTCCTTCGGTTGATCTCTTACCTCCCCCGAAACCCTCCCTAGCATTCCTGCTGTAGTTTGACAGTCTGTTTGATGCTTCTTTGCCTCTGTTATCTATTTTTATTCAACATTTTATAATTTTCTGTATATTCCACAAATGAGTGAGATCGTGTGGTATTTTCCTTTCACTGACTGGTTTATTTCACTTAGCATAATGCTCTCCAGTTCAATCCATGCTGTTACAAACTGTAATAATTCCTTCTTTTTTTACAGCAGCCTAGTATTCCATTGTATAGATGTATCAGAGTTTTTAATCCACTCATCTGCTCAAGCCATTAAGCCCAATTAATATTTGACAAAGGAGGCAAGATCATAGAATAAAGTCAAGACAGTCTCTTCAATAAATGGTGTTGGAAAATTTGATCAGATACTTACAAAAACATGAAACTAAACCACCAACTTATACCATACACAAAAATAAACTCAAAATGGATAAAAGACTTAAACATAAGATGGGAAACCATAAAAATCTTAGAAGAAGTGAAAACATATGTAATACTATTTGTAATTCTTTAAGCAATAAAACAAAATTTAAAAAAAGAAGCCATAGGCACCAAAACAGCAGACATTAGTCATAATAATATCTTTACCGATACAACTTCTAGAACAATGGAAACTAAGAAGAAAATAAACAAATGGGACTACATCAAAATAAAAAGCTCTGCATAGCAAAAGAAACTATCAACAAAACAGCAAGAAAGCCCACTGCATGAGAGAACATATTTGCCAATGGTATCTCCAATAAGGATTTAATCTCCAACATTTACAGGGAACTCATACTACTTAATAAAAGGAAGATAAACAACTCAATCAAAAAATGGACAATGGACCTAAATAGGTACTTTTGGAAAGAGGACATAAGGAAGGACAACAGACATATGAAAACATGCTCAAAGTCACTAATTATCTGAGAAATGCAAATCAAAACAACAATGAGATATCACCTCATACCTATCAGAATGACTATCATCAACAAATCAACAAATGACAAGTGCTGGTGAGGATGTGAAGAAAAAGGAACCCTTTTTCACTGCTGGTGGGAATGAAGACTGGTGCAGCCACTGTGGAGAATAGTATGGCATTGCCTCAAAAAAAATTAAAAATGAAATTGCCATTTTACCCAGTAATACCAATTTTAGGAATATATCCCAAGAAACCAGAAACACCAATCAGAAAGGATATATGCACCTCTATGTTCATAACAGCAAAATTTATAATAGCTAAGATTTGGAAACAGCCTAAATGCCCATTAACAAATACAGGAAACACTTTTAAAGAAATCTATGTTGGTTATGCTGCTATGTGCATCACTGAGCCTCATGATTTATTAACTGCCTAAATAATCCCTTATCATTTTGTTTGTTTTTATACAAAACTACACATCAGGTACTTGCAGTGTCTCTTAGTTTGTGCATTTGCCCTCAGTTACTTTTGTGAATCCTTCTGGAAGATAATGATCACATTTCACATTCCATACCACTAGCCACACTACATGCCATAGAATATAAATGTGTATAAGGTGGTGGTTTCATTATCTTAGGTCAGTAGAATTTCAAGAGCTTTAAAATTACCTCTATCAGTGATGCAAGTGTCAACTTAGTATTAATAAATCTTTAGGAACAACTACAAGGTACTTCTAGGACATTTTCCCATTTCTAGAAATATATCACTTGGCTGCCAAATTTACTATCAATGTCTCGCTAAAGAATATACACTATTAATGCAATGTTATGTTTCTGCTTTTTGATAACTTAAAAACATCATTAACCAAAAGTTTCCCTTGAGTCAATCCACAGTTAAGCTACTTATACAGAATTAAATGAAGAGAATATACTACAAGTCAGACAGGACCATACAAATGTATTTGTCATAATAACACATCTATGAGATGGTAGGATTGCAGTGCCTATTGTTAAAATTCCTTTACTAAATGTGGGCACATTGAAAATCCAGGCATTTGGCAAGGTAACTTTTTTAGAATAAATTAGAGTTGACAAGTAGTGAATTCAGCCAACTAATAAGTATAGTCTACAATTTCTCAGAATATACCGGCAAATTCAGATGTTTTCCTTTTAATTTCCAAAAAAAAATTGACCATATGTTCCACTTGCAGAAAAGCTAAATAAGGGGGGTTTGCTTTTACTTTTCTTTCTTGTTAACTACTGCCATTATTTAAAGTTGATGACATTCTTTTAGAATGAACTGTGCCCCATTCTCAAAAGATAATGAGATCTTTCAAAGACAAAATAGCTGTGTATTAGAAAGTAAACAGCTTTTGAAAAAGTCATAAATGGCACAGGATTCCCATCTCAACCCATATAATATCTATCATGTGACCTCTCTCAATTGCATAGCAGTTTATATTAAGTTTGTCCTGATATTTTTAGTCTGAAAAGAGGCTTAGCATGGAGTTGGCAAAATACAGTCAAAGGAAATGTGAAGTGAATTAAGCTTATTAATATTATATATTCAGATTTTTCTTATAGCCTAGGACAGAAAAAGGTATTGAGACAAAAAATATCAATGATGTTGGATACAAAAATATTGAAAGGTAAATAAACACAAAAATATATATAATTTTTATAATTCTGATATTAGCAATGTGGCCCACATGTTCACTAGCAATGAGCTTCCTTATAATGAACCTCAATGTTGAACCATCATATCTACTTAATGACAGGCAGTCCTGAATCATCACAGACCTTTCTGTGTTAGTTCTGTTTGATTAATTGAACAAAGAGTCCAATGACGGAGGTGGCTTGAATACCTTAGCAGCCCAGTAAGCAAACAAAACCTACACCTACAATGCCTCAGGGTTAACAAATCAGAACTTGAGGACAACCAATCACAAACAGCCAGTTAGGTTTTTCCAAATAAAGGAAATACTTAAGCCACAGCCAATTAAATAATTCCCTTGCTTCCACCTTTTCTCTGTTATCGTCTTTTTGTTCCTTGATCCTGTTGGTGGAATGCTCTTAGCCACTTCTGTTAGGCTCTGCCAATTCCAATAATTTTTTGCTTGAATAAATCCTTAAAAATGTTTCTTATGCTGCATTTTTTTAAGTTCACAGTTCTATATAACTTCATATTTGGGGGGGGGGGGACAACAGACAACAAAATCCCTTAGGGAAGCTAAATCACAAAGTCAAAAAAGAAAGGATCTGGCCGAACTCCTAACTAACCCCAAGCAGCAGATTCAAAAGTGCAAGAACAAAAAAAGCAGTGGGAATAAATATTTCAATTGCAATACATATTATTCCAGAAGAATAAAGATAGAGTAGCCAGATGTGGGTAAAAATAATGTTGGGTGAGTTTTCTATAAACTTAAAATCACATAATTGAGGAGGTATAAAATTGGCATGATAATGAGCAAGTATCAGTAGACCAACTTTTAGAATCTAGAAAATGAGAATTTAATATATGATAAATGACATATTTTGAATTTGTAGAGAAAAATCATTGATTATTTAATTAATGCAATAATTGGTTATCTTTTTTGGGGGGGGGGAGAAATATTAACACCTCATGCCACATGATAAAGTTTTCCAAAAGACTTAACATTCAAAACGAACTTCTATCTTCACAAATCTGAGCAACGACTTGAAGAAAATGCAGAGGTGTACTTGCAGCAAATGATGCTGATGCCCTGCCCAGAATTTTGGTAACTTCTTTTACTACCTGTAGCTAATGGTTTACACCTGTAACTTTCTATGGATAATTACCCTTTTCTGTGCAAATAATGTCACTTGGTCAGGGGGGTTTTGGATGGACACCTCTCCCCAGTTCAGGAATCCAGGAACCAATCACTGATGGTGAATTTACTCATCTGTCTCAAAGCAGGAGGAACTTTAAAACATAATTCACATTTCAGATTAAATAGATGTTATCCAAAGCCACATCTTGCATAACTTTTCCCCGTTTTCTGCTTCCCTCATATCTTAAAAGTTTCTTTATCCAGGTCTTTCCATTGAACTAGAAAAAACCCTCTCAGGTTATGCTTCCAGAAAAGTAGAACTAAGAAAACAGTTTTATAATTTTGGGATGAAAAACACATTCTAAAATGTGACATAAAACTTCATATACATAAAGTAACTAAAGTGACCAGAATTTTTTTTTTAATTGATATAGGGAAAGATTCAATAAATGAAGCAGAGTGAGTATACACCGGGAGAACATATACACAGTGTATTGTATAGATATATTATTAAAATATTTTGCTTGAAAATTTGAAAGAAATGGGTCTCTCTAGTAGTAGTAGTATTAATTACTAAAAGGTTTCTGAAACAGAATTAGGAAATCTATTAATGTATAATAGTAAAAATGTTAAATAAAAAACTAGAGAAAATCATTAAACACTGGAGGCCTGGTGCACAAAAATTTGTGCTCTCGAGAGGGCGTTCCTCAGCCCTGCCTTGCCCTTTTGCCGCAGTCTGGATACCCTTAGGGGATGTCCACCTGCTGACTTAGGCCTGCTCCCCAGGCAATTGGCCTAAGCTGACAGTCAGATATCCCTCTGGCAGCCCAGGAGCCCTCGGGGGATATCCACTTGCCAGCGGGGAGCAGGCCTAAGCTGCAGTCGGACATCCTTAGCGCTGCTGAGGAGGCAGAAGAGGGTCCCACCACCACCGCTGTACTGGCAGCCATCAGCCTGGCATGTGGCTGAGCAGAGCTCCCCCTGTGGGAGTGCACTGTCCATCAGGGCAAGTTCCTGCATTGAGCATCTGCCCCCTGGTGGTCAGTGTGTGTCATAGTGACCAGTCATTCCCAGTGGTTCTGCTGTTAGGGTCAATTTGCATATTACCCTTTTGTTAGGATAGAGGCCTGGTACATGGGTGGGGGATGGCTGGTTTGCCCTGAAGGGTGTCCTGGTTCAGGGTGGGAGTCCCACTGGGGCTCCTGGCCAGCCTGAATGAGCAGCTGAGGGCCATTTTCAGACTGGCCACACCTCTTTCAGGATAGCGGTCCATGCTGGGGTGCCTGGCCAGTCTGGGTGAGGGGTTGAGGGCTGTTTTCAGGCTGACCAAGCCCCCAGCGTTATATCAATGTTTTTTATAATACACTCACAGAGATTTTTGGTAGGATGTAAAGGATAAACATATACATCTCTCCATACAAATAGGGAATATGAGATTTTAGAAGTTACATCGAAAATGTACTAAAAATTTTTAATCTACATCTAAATTTTCCTTTTTGAATCCAATAGGTAGCCACAATAATAAAATATGCCAGGGGATCCTGGTGGGGTGGGAAGAACATGCTAGAAAAGATTAGAGAGGAAAAACATTGAATACTGGATCTTTGAATTCCAATGTACAATACTATACTTTATATATTCTAATTTCCTCACTCCAAGTTATTAGCATGCATTAGAAAACAATTATTTTATATCATTTTAAAACAACATATTTTTCACCCTGGTCTGTGTTGCTCAATTGGTTAGACTGTCCTCCCTGTATACTAAAAAGTGGCAGGTTCAATTTCCAGTCAGGGCACATGCCCAGGTTGTGGATTTGATCCTTAGTCTGGGAGCTTATGGGAGGCAGCTGATCAATGTTTCTCTCTCACATTGATGTCTCTCTCTTTCTCCCTTCCTCTCTCTGAAATATCAATTAAAACAATATATTTTCATTATTGGGATTAATAAATACTGTAATTATATTTCTTGACATAGTGCTTCTTTGAAGTGTAGTAACCTAACATTTATTATTTGGGCTACTCATCATTAAAACTGCTAAAGCATTTTAAAATATGAGAAGTTACTATTTTACTTAATATGTCTATCAATTTGTGCTATTTATACCTATGAATATATTTATATTTTGTCTCTTAAAACCAAACCACATCATCTTCTCATACGTTAAAACAAATGAATTAACAATGTTTGCTTCTAATATACCTGAGTGAAAATATCAATGTTGTGGAGTTGAGCATTGTAGAGTTTTAAATTTTCACAGGGCTTCATAAGTGTAACTAGAGGTCTGGTGTATGAAATTCGTGCACTGGAGGAGGGTGTCCCTCAGCCCGGCCTCCACCCTCTCCAATCTGGGACCCCCTGAGGGACGTCCGACTGCCGGTTTAGGCCTGATCCCTGTCAGTCAGACATCCCTCTCACTATCCAGGACTGCTGGCTCCCAACTGCTCACTTGCCTGCCTGCTTGATTGCCCCTAACCGCTTCTGCCTGTGAGCCTGATCACCCCCCAACCACTCCCCTACCAGCTTGATTGATGCCTAACTGCTCCCCTGCTGGCCTGATCATTCCCAAGTGCCTTCCCTGAAGGCCTTGTCCCCCCCAACTTCCCTCCCGCCCCTGCAGTCCTGGTCCCCCACCTGCCCTCCCTTTCAGGTCTGGTCACCCCTCCCCTGCTGGCCTGATTGCCCACAACTACCTTCCCCTGACAACCATCTTGTGGTGACCATCTTGTGACAACATGGGGGCAGCCATCTTTGCCCACATGAGGGTGGCCATCTTGTGGGAGGGTGTGATGGTCAATTTGCATATTACCTCTTTATTATATAGGATTATAGCATCACTCTTACCATTTCTCAAGGATAAAAATGCCCACTTGATATCAGTCCATGGTTAAAAGAAATCAAACAAGAAAATGCTCCATATAAAAAGATGTGGTAAGTACAAAAGCATCTAGATTAGCAAAGAATCTCTAATTTAAATGTTCAAGTTAAACAAGACATAATTAAGACTAATTTGATTTTCTTGTCTGAAGCCCAGAGAAAAAGCATTTCAAATTATCCTATGTTATGTCTGGTATTATTTTAAATGTAAATGACATAGCCCTTTAAGCTCGTAGTTATGTAGTTAATTTTTTAAAGTAACAAAACAATTTATTCCTTTGTCAGCCCCTATGTTCTAATTTTATACATCTATTTTTTATTTTTTTGCTAAAACAATTTAAACAAGGTTAACATTTTTAAAGGAACATTACTTTCCCTGTGTCATTTCAGTAAACATAGAGATTATTTAAAACTCCCATAGTCATAAAAAATTGGCTTGGTTATCATTTGACTCATGGTCCTGAAAAGTGATCATGTTCTGCTCCCAAGTTGAAGCAGATGTGGCTACAGAATAAGCCCGACTTCAGAATATTTACCCTGGGAAATGGTTCCATTTGGATGACAAAGAATGAGGAGGCATTGTTAGACTACCTGGTAAAGACCTCTTACTGTTTTTCCTTGGATACGGTGTTCCCAATTAATCTGCCAATTTGCTCCATGGCATTTGAGAAATGGAGGCTTCAGTCTAAACCATTTGGCCCCATTCCTCCTGTTTTCAACATCTAATGACTCCCTTGTTGTGGGCTTGCAGCTCAAGCACTGCAGGTCAGCTCCAGGCGGCCTGTAGTACTGCATTATAGTGTTTACTAACTTTCCTCCACTGCGTCGTTATTGGGTGTTGCAGACCAGTTCTTGTCTTCAGATTGTACACATAGAAAAAGAAAATCATATTATTTGGATGTCTTTCTACGTAAATGTAAATGTCTTTGTTACCTGGATTTTGACCAACCATACTGAACAATGTTTCTTTTTTTTTCTTATCCTTTCATTTTGAAGATATTTTGTATGTGAAAATCAATCACAGGGCATGCCAAAACTACGTGTAAAGTAGTCTACCCTTTCCCAGATATTTTTGGCCTGCTATAATGTTCATTTGTGTGTGTGTGTGTGTGTGTGTATATATATATATATTCTTCTGTATCAGATTACTTTCATCAGGACTGAATGTGACAAGTACAGTGCGAGATATACTAGTAAACCAACTGTGCTATTGAAACTTCAAATAGTATACATTGATTTTTACAGCTAGAACAGTTTTTGCATCTTCTTACATCCTGTGCATCAATCTCACTGCTGTAGAAACGTTATGTTGATTATAGACGTATGCCAGCAACAACAAACTCCTTTTCTATTGAGTGTGAAAAGAGCTTTATGTGTGTTTGTGGGATTTTAAGACAGTTTGCATTCGAACTTGACACTTAGGTTTAAAGGTTTTAGGATTTCAAAGGTATCACTGTAAGGGTGATTTTATGGGTTGGGCACAGGGCACTTCCTCGTGTGAATTATTGTTGATTGCCTAACCTTATGCTAGGACTGGTGGAGCCCTGCTTGAGGGCTCTAATTCTCATGCTGGACAGGAGGCTGGGTGTTATCCAAATCCCAATGGTACTCAACTGAATTGATGAAATGACCGGGAAGGCCTAATTAAAGCTGTTCAGCTCAAATGTATTGATGTATTACATCTATTACAGCTTGGTTCAATAGGTCCACCCTGTGAATGCTGCCACAGCCTGTAAAGCAAACTAAACAGATTGAATAAATAGTGCTGCAAGGGAAGGAGACAGCAGCAGAATCAAAGCAACAGAGTGCAGAATGCAACAGGGTAATCTGTGAACTCTCTATCCTATTCTCTGCCATAAATTACTTTAATCTTTATTATTTTTACATGTTGACATGAAAGAGAGATTATTATGGTCTAGCCTAATCTTTTAATCTTCCACCAGAGCTGGTAAATGCTTCTCTCTTTTAGTAAATATGGCATGGCAATGTATATAGAAACAATGAGGTTTTGCTTGATTTTGTTTTTACAATTCATGGTTAAAACCTAGCTTTTTTTTTTTGTCTTCTGACTGAGTCATTTGTGAAACTTTTCTTAACATACACTTTACCAAATTCCTATACTTCTCTGGCCCCAAGAGGCTTGTTAACTCTTTTTTTTCCTCCTGCTGAATTTGAATAGTTTCAGATTTCCATAATTTGTATATTGGTTTAGGCAGTAGCTGATTATATTTGATAATAGATTGTGAGAGATTCTGGTTCATTCTAGCATGGGGATAGCTTACTCATTCACATATAGCATTTAACATTATTTACAGCATTCTTTTTCACTGTCAGACATAAGTGCATACCATTGCTTCAGTAAGGATTTGCTGATGCTAAAACAAAGAGAGGATAGATTTCTTAAAAATATGCAGCCTAAAAGTTATGAATATTTTTCTTTCACACATTTAAATTTCAAAAAAAATTATGAGAAATGTCTTTTTACTTTCTGCAACTGAACTCACACTGAACTTCAGATATACTTTTCTGACTGCCTACTTGGCATCTCCACTTAGACGATTAAAATGCATCTCAAACTTAATGTTTAAATATTAACTCCTGAGTTTTCTTCTCTTACTCTCCTTCCAAACCTGCTTCTTTAGTTTCTCCATCTCAAATGACGACTCCAGTGTGCCACTTAGTTTTAAAATATGTTAGCATGGACTATTTCCTTTGTTTCATGCTCCAAATATAATAAACCAAAACAATCCTATTAGTTTTACCTTCTAAATACATTCCAAAGCAAACAATATCACACCACCTCTACTGCTACCATTCTGGTCTAAATTGTGATTACTTTTATTTGGATTTCTATCATTATTTCTTAGGTATTTTTGATAATTTCTCTCTTGTGCCTCTCTAGTTGGCATACCTTACCCATTTTCTATACTCTTCTTTATATCAGAGGTGTTGAAAACTTCATTTGCCCAACCCACTTGCAATTAGGTATTGGATTAGATTCCCTAAGTTATATGCAAAGATTGAGATTTGAAAGATGGAAGTTAGGTAGATAAAACACTCTCCTTCCTCCACAATCATTTTCTGGGAAACTAGCAAAGCTGTGGACCTCTGAGCTTTCTCCACAGTAGAATTCCATCATCCATTTCTCAGATTTTTCTGTGATAAGATGCATCAGAGAAGTGGCTGTAGTAGCAGAAATTTCACCTGCCTTTCTGATCCCTGAATTATAGTTTAGATGTTTGTTTGTCAGCTTCCTGCATGTCTACAGGAAAGTGCAATGTCAGAATTTTTGGATGCAGCAGTGGTTTGTTGATCCCATAATAACTTCAGTAGTGGCCTGAGAATTGGTCCCATTGTTAACCATTTCTCTATTGTTCTGTCCTCATTCCTGATGGCCTCAGCTACACCAGTTTATTCAATTTTGACAATTTTATAAGCATCTTGCACTCCATAGAAATATCCTTAACATACCCATATAGTATTCTTTAACTTTTACTTATTGTGTAACCTTGGGAAAATTAATCTCTTGGAATTTTAATAACATTACCTATAAAATGAAAATAATAAAAAGACTATATCATAGGTTATTTTGAAGAATAATTATGAAGTCTAAAAGTGTTCTGTGGTATCTAGTAAGTGCCCAATGAATGTTAGTCCTTGTTATTATATCTCCTTTATCTCAATGAAGATATTTCAGATCTAGCCACAATCTCCAGTAACCTAGGTTGTGGGGATAGCTTGTAAACTGTTTGCATGTACTCTTGCTACTATTTAGTTCATTGTTTTCTTTACTAGTATAACCAGAGTGAACTTAACCAATTGAAATTAACCACATTGCATAATTATTTTAAACACTTCAATGACTCCTGATGTTTTTGCTTTTGTGTGTTGTTTTTTTTCAGAATAGTGTCCTAAATACTTAACAAAGCTAATTTTACCTTTCATCATCTGACCTTTATTTAGAAACTCATGTTACCCTTTTGCCACTACTTCCCCTGTCCTTTGATAACTTCAGTCTGCTGATTTTATCTTTGTGTTATTTTTGTTTTTTACCTCTGAGTTTTCACACAACCATTGCCTAGAAGATCCATCTTCTCACATTCATTTCTTTTGCTGGGTTAAATCAAATTCCTTTTTTAAACTTGATCATAGAACTCACTTCTTCTAGGAAGCATTCCCTGACCTGTCTCATTCTGTCAGATTCTCCTCCTATGAATATCCAAGACACACTATACCTTCTCCATCACTGCATGTGTTAGCATAACAACAATAGCTAACTTTTTGCTGTATTTCAGACCAGGATTAAAACTATATAAATATATGTCCCATGCTATCTGATTCACAAATAAATCTTCAGCACCTATACTAAAATCTGGCAAAATTGTACTTGTACAACAACTATTTGTTAAATGTATAATATATATAAAAGTCTAAATGATCATTATGAATAATCATAACCGAATAACTGGTCAACCAGTTGCTGTGATGTGCACTGATGACCAGGAGGCAGACACTCAATGCAGGAGCTGCCCTCTGGTGATCAGTGCACTCCCACAGCCAACCTCCTGCAGTCCCTCCTCCCAGTCAGCCAGATCTGATTGGCCCTTCAACCCCCCACCACCCAGCCAGCCCAGCCAACCTCCTGCAATCCCATGCCCACCCCCAGCCTGGGCAAGATGGCTCCAATTGGCCCTGATAGCCAGCCAGGATGAGGGAACCCACCCATGCACGGATTTGTGCACCCAGCCTCTAGTATGAAATAAATGCCTATTAAATTTAACTGGCTTTTGCCCTACTTGAATCTCACATGGGCATTTGTAATAGCCTCCATTTTCTGTCATCCATCTTGTCACACCTCAAGTGTATTATCCATTCTACAAGTAAGAATAATCTACCTCAACACAGTCTCACTCATTCAAACTCATTAACACATTGGCATTACCTATAAGTTGATTCTTAACTCAATATAGTTGTGCGTGTTTTTTTCATTTGGAAAATATTTATAAATTAGACTTCTATACAGGACATGTTCTATGTTGCTCAGCATTTTAGCAAAGTGCCGTTAGATCAAAACTGACTGACCTATCCCACTTCCTTTCTTTCCTTTTTAAATGTGTTTTTTATTGATTTCAGAGAAAGGAAGGGAGAAGGAGAGAGAGTATTATCAGTGATAAAAGAGAATCATTAATCAGCTACCTCTGGCATACCCCTCCTCCCCTGAGGATAGACCCCAAAACCCAAGAAACTCAAGCACATGCCTTGACAGAATTTAACCATAACTGCCAGGTTCATAGGTCAACACTCAACCACTGAACCACACTGGCCAAGCTCATCTTTTCTTTACATGAGTCAATTGGCCTGAATTCTGATTAATATTATTGCATAAGCCAAAAAGGCATCTATCATTTCCAATTTCAGGTTTTTCAAATTAGCACATTTTAAGACGTAGAGAAGTAACCTGGATTTTTCAATTACTTAATGTTTTCCCATTAACTTATACTTGCTATAATCATATCTAATTCAACAGTAAGCCTCTTTAGTAATCCCTGTCATTTTAATGACTCTTTTTAAAATAATTAATATAGTGATTTATTCAGTTTAATTAAACAACTAATGTATTAATAATTGCTATATGAGTTTTGAAACAAAATACAACTGACAAGCACATAACTCAACTATGGGAACAACATCTTTTGGACAAGCCTGCTGGGTAGCAATGTTCACAGTTCTAAGTATTTACTGAGTTGTGGACACCAGTTGTTATATATCACAAAGGGAAAGAAGAGTATAAACCCTGACATCCCCTGCACCCACTCCCAATTTTTATAATGCAGGTAACTGGCTTAAGTTTTGATTGAAGAGCCATCCATTTCAAAGAATGCATTCTCAAATAAATACATTGCAAGTGACACAATTGGATAAAGAGATAAGGCACCTCCCCCACGGAGGCACTTTGTTTTAGAGAACTTGGTGGATTTCAGTAACTGACCATTGGGCTACTTGTTAGTTTTCTCTTCCTGTGCTTTAAATTTAAGTTCTTATGCTTTAAGTAAAAACTGAGTCAACCCTAGTCATTCACCTTTGACACCAATAAAAACACTATCTCTTTCTACCAGTGACATCACTGTGTGACTCCAGGTATGTGATGAATTTTCCAGGTTTTATAAATAATAAACCTGTATTTTTTCAACATTTTCAGATTATGATTGTTTAATAGTGTCTTGCAACCATAATAAGCACCACAAGGACTGGTCCAGCCATAGCACTGGTGAGTGACAGGCTGAGACCAGCATAAAACAAGAAAATGTATTTGGTCAAGAAGAAGTTGGCTAAAAGGGCTTCTCTTGCTCTAAACTCCTAGTGGTTCCCTCATCTAGCTCCATTTTCCCACCTTATTAATGATATATTTGCTCACTCTATCTAAAAACCTCATCACTGTTTACTCTAAATAGTTATTAATCACCACTAAAGACGCAATTTAGACTTAACTTGCCCAGTGAGCTGTCCTGTACAGTCCTCTATCAAATTGTTTGTACCCTCTATCAAAACACTTTCATTTTTCTCCACATCCTCAACAGCAATTGTCGTTTGTTGATTTGTTGATGTAACCATTCTGACAAGTATGAGACAGTATCTCATTGTTGTTTTGATTTGCATCTCTTGGATGATTAGTGACTGTGAGCATGTTTTCATAAGTCTCTTGGCCTTCTGTATGTATTCTTCCAAAAAGTGTCTGTTTAGGTCTTTTGCCCATTTTTTGATTGGATCATTTATCTTCCTTTTGTTAAGTTGTATGAGTTCCCTATAAATTTTGGAGATTAAACTCTTATCTGAAATATTATTGGCAAATATGTTCTCCCATGCAGTGGGCTTTCTTATTGTTTTGTTGATGGTTTCTTTTGCTGTGCAGAAGCCTTTTTATTTTGCTATAGTCCCATTTATTTATTTTCTACTTAGTCTCCATTGCCCTAGGAGCTGTGTCTGCTATTTTGCTGCCTATGAAGTCTTGTAGTATTTTTATGGTTTCCCCTCTTACATTTAAGTCCTTTAGACATTTTGAGTTTGTTTTTGTGGATGGTGTAAGTTGATGATCTAGTTTCATTTTTTTGCATGTATCTGACCAAATTTCCCAACATTTATTAAAGAGACTGTTTTGACTCCATTATATGTTTTTGCCTCCTTTGTCAAATATTAACTGAGCATAATAGCTTGGGTCAATTTATGTGTTATTTGTTCTGTTCCACTGATCTATATGTCTGTTCTTATGCCAGGATCAGCCAGTTTTGAGAAACATAGCTTGGTAATATAGCTTGATATCTGGTATTGTGATCCCTCCAACTTTGTTCTTCTTTCTTAGGATTGCTGTGGCTATTTGGGGTCATGCACTGCTGATGGAAAGGAGACTGGTGCAGCCACTATGGGAGATATTATGGAGTGTCCCCAAAAAGTTAAAAATGGAATTCCCATTTGACCCAGTAATTCCACTTTTAACACTATATCCCAGGAAACCAGAAACACCAATCAGAAAGGATATATGCACCCCTATGTTCATAACAACACAATTTACAATAGCTAAGACTTGGAAACAGCCTAAGTGCCCATCAGCAGATGAGCGGATTAAAAAACTGTGGTTCATCTACACAATGGAATACTATGCCACTATAAAAAAGAAGGAACTTTTATCATTTGCAACAGCATGAATAAAACTAGAGAGCATTATGCTAAGTGAAATAAGCCAGTTGGAGAAAGATAAATATTACATAATCTCACTTATATGTGGAATATAATTATCAACATAATTTGATGAAGAAGAATAGGTCCAGAGACAAATGGCAGTGGAGGGAGGGTTAGAGAGCAATGAAAGGACTCGTATGCATGCATATCAGCATAACCAATGGACACAGACACTGGGGCGGTGGGAGCTTGCCCAGGGTGGGCATGACTGAGCGTGGGTGGGGGAATCAAGTGAGGAAAAAGAAGACGTATGTAAAATTTTAGACAATAAGCAAATAAATAATAATAATAATAAAACCACTTTCCTCATTGTACTTCTCTAACAGTGAATACTCCCACTGTCTTACTTTATCTTCATCCTAGCCTGAATTTTCCTGTGATCTTCAGACTCCTAATGTTATCTCTGGGTCCCCATCTGTTATAGGTGGAAGTGGAGTTCTTGCAGTGATGCAAGGAAAAGAATTTCCTCAGACTCGCATGGCAGGATGCGTGATCTTTATTTCTGTGAATTAAACTCCTGGGTTTCTAATGTCCCATTTTCTATCATTTCCCCTTCTCCCCCAGAAGAATCCCAACTGTTTTCAGAGGAACAAGAATTAAGGTCACTGCCCAGAGACTCCGCTTCATATTAAAGCACAGTCAAACACAGCATCCTGCATGTGGAGTCCACATAGGCCTTTGCCCATACAGCTGCTTAAGGCCACATGGCTATAATGAGAGGATGGCCAAGTGTTGGACACAGAGCAAGAGAGAAACAAGTGGACAGGGACAAAGCAGTAGAAATAGAACTCTTTGGGGATTTTAACCAAGCCAAGATTTCAACATTTGTGGAGAGTCCACTCTTCTAGCCAATCCATTGCTTCTCACAGTAGACTGATAGACAAGCACCTTCCCTACATCACCCCAACTTCACTGCACATGTGTCTCTCTCCCTCTTGCATTCCTTCCCCCAGTGATTTGCAGGAAATGGTTTCTTGGGAAGTGTGAAATTGCAGCTGCCTGGTGAAAATGCCCCGATGACCATGCTTATAGTGTCTGGCCTCTCCTTTGTTCTCTTCCCATTATTAATATTAACTAGTAGCCTAGTGCACAAAATTCATGCACATTAAAAGGTAATTAATTTTTAATATTGCTATTTGCCCTTTCTCTATAATAGAAGTGTGAGAGATGAAAGGAAATCAGTAAAATGTATATGAAAATAATATATAAATTTATTAATGAATAAATAGTAACAAAAGGATAAAACAAAAACAGAGGCATGATATAAAAATGGTAAAGACATGATATGAAAACAACCAAAACATGATATAAAAATAACAAAAACATGATATAAATACAACAGTGATGCAAACAATGACTGATAAAGTGATTAAACTTATTCTAATATCTCCCTGTACACATTAAGCATGAAAACACTTTCAGAATGCTTGACTAATTTCCCTTGTGTTGAAGTATTTACAATTTTAACTGTAACGTCACATGCTCTTTGAACTTGAAAGAAAACAGCATATAACTGACCATGTGCAAAAATGGGTTCAGGTAGGAATATACCTACTCTGTCTAGAGTTTGTCCTTGTGGTTTATTAATAGTCATCACAAATGCTGGCATCTCGGGAAACCATCTTTGAATCAATTTAAATGGGAGCCCAGTGCCAGATGGGGACAAATCAGTTCTTAGAATCAGAACAACCTCTCCCTCTGCAGATCCTATTAATACTTCAGCTTCGATAATGTTAGGTTGTAATCTTCTACTCTAATAAAAGAGTAATATGGAAATTAACCATCTCTCTGGGTTGCCTAAGCCACGCCCAGCAGCCAAGCCACACCCACCAGCCAATCAGAGTGGACGTATGCAAATTAACCCAGCCAAGATGGAGGCTGGCAGCCACAGAGCTAAAGTAAGAGTAGGCTTCTGTTGCAACTGCTTGCCTAGGCTGGCTGAGCCTCTGCTCACAGTAACAATGTTTCAATTATAGAAGCCACAGAACTGAAACAAACAGGAGGCTTCCTTACCTGCCTAAGCCTCTTCTCAAAGCAACAGTGTTTCAATTATAGAAGATAAATAAACCCCAGAAACCTGATTCCAGCCAGCCTCACTGGGACCTTGGGTCAATGGGAGCTGTGGAGAGACTGAAAGCCTAAAAATAGCCCTCAGCCCCTCACCCTGGCTGCCCAGGCACCCCAGTAGGGACACAAAACCTGAGGGAACTGTGGGCAGCCTGAAAACGGCCCTCAACCAGTCATCCAGGCTTGCCACACCCCAATGGGGTGAGGGTCCACACTGGGGTGCTTGGCCAGCCTGCAAACAGCCATCAGCCCCTCACCCAGGCTGACCAGGCACACCAGCAGGTGGACCCCTGAGGGGTCCCAGACTGTGAGAGGGCAAAGGCCAGGCTTAGGGACCCCCCAAGTGCACAAATTTTTGTGCACTAGGCCCCTAGTTTGATAATAAATCTGGTACCATTACAAAGATCCCATTTACTACTAAGATTTCTCAATAGCATGATGATTGCACCCACTTTCAATTTCAATTTATGACATGGCATTCCTGAAGGAGTAATACTATTAAGAAATTTGATGGGAAAATTTTCCTTTTCAGCATCATCTGTGGAATCAATGGAATCATCACTCAAATAGGAGTAAAAATCTCTATTGAGTATATCCAAAATTTCTTCATTTAATTTTTGAATATGCTCATTTTTTTGGACAAAGAATTGCATGTTTAGATATATTTTAATATTATCTATAGATATAGTATTTCCAAAGGTAAGTTCAATAATAGATCCTTTACAAATCACTTCACAGGGGATTTCAACAATATCCATTCCTAAATGAAAACTGCTATCAAGTTTGCCATTTCCAAGTTTTACTAACCATCCACTATAAGCAGAATCCTCTGTTCTCATATTTGTTGTAACAGACAACTTTCTGAAACATCCCCAAACACTGCAGCACTTTAAACTCATTTGTACTATGGCCAATCGCATAGCATATGGTACAATACTGAGACATTATCAAAAATCCCCTCAAAGAAGGAGAACTTTCCCACCAAATACAACATTCAGACTCATAATTTCTGTTAATAATCTGTCTATAGTGTTTATATCATGACTGGATGCCATGGTACATTTATCAATAATGAGAAGTTGGGCCTTTTTAATAATTTTAGCAACTTCACTGTTTATATCAAGCTCAGAAATTGAAGTTTCATTTAATGGAATCAGTAATTTATATTGGGAATGAAAGGTGCTTCCATCAAGAAGTATTTGCAGCAATTATTGCAGATGCTGTGGGTAAAACAGTACTACCATGATCTCTAATATAATATATTAAAACTTTATAAAGATATGCCTCCATGCTCTGAGGGCAGGTTCCTGCCTCAAACCTCACCCTTGCAGGAAACAGTGAAGGGAGAGTGCAGCCATTTCCTAGATGACCCCTGCAGGAATGACTTCTTTCTGGTTGGTCAAGTCTCTATCGTGACATGTTACACCCAGAGTTTTTATATAAATAGATAATTAGCTAATTATTATGATAACACTGGCTTCTGCTAAAAATATGCTAATAATTAGAGGAATTCTGTTTGAGGCTTGTGTTTTTAGAAGAACAACCCCTTGCCGAAATATGCCTGTCCCAAGGAGGTGGGGAAATATGTATAAAATAATGGTTATTTATTAAAGACTAGGAGCCTGGTGCACAATATATTGTGCACTGGGTTGGGGGGGGAGCATTCCTCAGCCTGGCCTGTGCTCTCTCACAGTCTTGGACCCTTCCCACCCCGGGCCCCAACACCCGCCCACCTTGTCCACCCCACAGCCCACCACCACCCCACCCACCCCACCCACCTCGCTACCTGCACTTCACCTGCCTCTGTGGTTGCCAGCCTCCATCTTGGCTGAGTTAATTTGCATACAGCTGCTCTGATTGGCTGGCAGGCGTGCCTTGGCTTGTGGGTGTGGCTTATGCATCCCGGAGGAATGATCAATTTCAATATTACGCTTTTATTAGAGTAGATTTGAGGGAGCATAAAGACAGGGCTCAGATCAGCAGGGGTCAATGGACATGGAACAAAGAGACTGACAATTTTCCAGTTCTTCCTTGGATTAAGATGCCCAGATATCTGTGGTGGTCAATCATCTGTCACTCTCCCCATTTTTCCCTTTCTTTAACTTAAAAGAAGCCTAAACTTTGAGCTTGGATGTATTTGATGACCTGTAAGCACCCCCATAACAGACTTCAATTATTAGAAGGTAGTTTTTGTATTGTTTTTTTTAAAATGTGTCCTTATCTCAGCACTTTCTTCAATTTCTGGCACATAGTTTTCAGTCAGTAAATGTTGCTAAAGTCAACTTTTTGGTCCATTACTCATTTAGAACATCCAACTTAAGTCTTCCTCACCACTTGAGAATTTTCTAGATGAAAGATTTAAACTCTGAATAAAACTGAACCCAGGTTAAGCTACCAAACTGGTGAGACAGATGCTGGTGAGCAGGAACATAGTTTATTCAAATGCTGGCAACCCAAAAAGATGGGGACTTTCCTCCCAAAGCCCCCTCCCCCTTTTTAACACATTTTTATTGGTTTTAGAGAGGAAAACACAGAGGGAAAGAGATAAAAACATCATTCATGGGAGAGAATCGCTGATTGGTTGCCTCCCACACACTCCCACTGGGAATCAAGTCCAGCCCTTGACGGGAATCTAACCCAGAACCTTTCAGTCCAGAAGCAGATGCTCTATCCACTGAGCCAATTCACCTAGGGCCCAAAGCCCATCTTAACATCTCAGGACAGGCAAAGGTTTTTATAAAAATGGACAATGACAACAAAACAAAGAGATCAGGGGAAAGGGGCTGTGGACATACAGGCAGTGTTTTTGCTTGTTCTAATATAGATCTTTATATTCTTTAGTTGGTCATTTGGGTTTTTTGACAGCTGAATTCCTATTGCCTGAGCAGGTGGTGTTACCTGGGCCTTGAGACCAGACTGCTTCCTAAAAACAGAAAATCCTGAAGTGTAATGTATACTTAAAAAGACCTTTTAATGAGAAAGCTCTAGTTTTGAGAGAAAAGTCCAAGTTAGAGTAACAAGCTGGGTTTAACATTTACTAAGATTGACATGGGTAGGTTTATATAAATTATTTTATAAGCTTACTTTGTTAGTACATTCTCTTTTTAGTTCTATTTTATGGCTTGTAAAACTAATATAAATCATTTAACACTTTCATTCCCTGTTATATAAATTACCCTACTCTGTTTACAATGACCTCTTTTGTCTTTGTGTGTATGTGTGTGTGTATGGTTGAATTTCATTTTTTATTGAATAGACTGAATTAAAAATCATAGGCCAAAAAGACAACAATCTTTATCTGGAAATCGAAGAGAAACTAGAAGCAAATAACTAGGTAATTTAAAAATGCTAGAGTAATCATAAAAAATAGCTAGTACATTAATTTGAGAGAAGAAAACTTATATGAATTAGGAAAATTTTTTACATAATTTTAAAAAAATTTAAACTTTGTTATTATGAAGAACAGAATGGGGAAGGCAGGGCAGCTAGAAGTTAATTTTTTAAGTTGAATTAATTCATATATATATATATATATATATATATATATATATATTAATTATTTGTTGTTTAAAGTATCATGAGTCTCCTTTTTTCCCCATTAACTTCTGCCAGCAACTCTCACACCCCAGCATAAGCCCATAAGCCCTCACACCCCTGGTGTCTGTGTTCATCCTATCTAATAAAATAGTAATATGCAAATTGATCATCACTCCAACACACAAGATGGTCACTCCCATGTGGTCAAAGACGGCCACCCCCATGTGAACACAAGATGGCTGGCAGAGAAGGGCAGTTGTGCATGATCAGGCAAACAAGGGAGGGCAGTTGGGAGGGACCAGGCCAGAAAGGGAGGGCTTTTGGGAGCAATCAGGCCTGCAGGGGAGGACAGTTAAGGTGACCAGGCCTGCAGGGGAGGGCAGTTGGGAGGAAGCAGGTCTGCAGGGGAGGGTAGTTAGGAGCAATCAGGTCAGCAGGGAAATGGTTATGGGCAATTAGGTAGTCAGGCAGGCATGTAGTTGGGAGACAGCAGACCTAGATTATGAGAGGAATGTCTGCCTGTTGAGGCTTGATCGCTTTGGGCAGTCGGACATCTCTTGAGGTGTACCAGATTGGAGAGGGTGCAGGTTGGGCTGAGGAACACCCCCCCACACACACACACACACACGTGCACAAAATTGTGCACCAGGCCTCTAGTGCATGCATAAATGTCTATTGGTTGATCTCATATCCCTTACCCTCCGCTGTCTTCTCTCTGAGGCTTGATGGTCTGTTCAATGCTTCTCTATCGCTGTGTCTATTTTTGTTCATCAGGTTATGTTGTTTGTTATATTCTACAAATGAGTGAGATCATGTGATATTGTCTTTCTCCAACTGGCTTATTTTGTTTAGCACAATGCTCTCCAGGCCAATCCATGCTGCTGAGAATGGTAAGAATGTTTTCTTTTTTTCAGTAGCATAGTGTTCCAGTATGTAGATGTACCACAGTTTTTAATCCATTTATCTGCTGATAGGTACTTAGGCTGTTTTAAAATCTTATCTATTGTAAATAGTGCTGCTATGGACATAAGGGGTGCATATGAGTATATCTTTTCTGACTGGTGTTTCTGATTTCTTGGAATACATTCCTAGAAGTGGGAGTTTCATTATTAATTTTTTGAGGAAACTCCATACTGTTTTCCACAGTGGCTGCACCAGTCTGCATTCCCACCAGCAGTGCATGAGAGGGTTCCCTTTTCTCTACATCCTAGCCAGCACTTGTCATTTGTTGATTTGTGATGATAGCCATTCTGACAGGTGTGAGATGGTATCTCATTGTTGTTTTGATTTGCATCTCTCTGATGATTAGTGACTTTGAGCATGTTTTCATATTTTTCTTGGTCTTCTGTATGTTCTCTTTCAAAAACTGTCTATTTAAGTCTTTTGCCATTTTTTATTGGATTTTTTTTATCTTCCTTTTGTTAAGATATTTGAGTTCCCTAAGAGAGGTTAGAACCTTATTGAATATAACATTGGCAAATGTGTTCTCCCATGCAGTGGGCTTTCTTGCTGTTTTGTCGGTGGTTTCTTTTGCTGTACAGAAGCTTTTTATTTCTATTTAGTCCCATTTGTTTATTTTTTCCTTAGTTTCCTTTGTCCTAGAACTTGTATTGGTAAAGATATCACTACAACATATATCTGATATTTCCCTGCTTATGAATTCTTCTAATATTTTTATGGTTTCCCATCTTACATTTAAGTCCTTTATCTATTTTGAGTTCATTTTTGCTTATGGTGTAATTTGCTGGTATAGTTTCTTTCTTTCTTTTTCTTTCTTTCTTTCTTTCTTTCTTTCTTTCTTTCTTTCTTT